>WBNH01007126.1:780726-833471 GCA_013401255.1 Urocolius indicus
GGGGAAGGTGGCTGTTGTGATGGGTATCAAGCTTCTGCTTACATGGATAGCAGGGCTGGTTCTGCAGCAGCTCTCTGCTTTCAGGGGTGAACTGCAGTACTGCTACAGACAGGAGAAAAGCCAGAGAGAGCAGAAGATCTCAGCAGCATTGGGTAGTTTTAGTGCTAGAACTGCCTTCTCTGAAGAGCAAGTGTGTGAATGCAGGAGGGGCATCATAGCGAAATTCAAGCAGGAGGTGAGCTGGATGGATTCCCCACATGTTCCCCTTGAAACAGGTGCTGATGCCCTGGGCCATTCAGTCTTTGAATGCAGTTCTGCAGCAGCCAAATGCTGCTGCTTTGAGGAGTCACTTATTGGAGATACCCAGGGGGTGAAGGGGGAAGTTTGGATAAGCTGGAGTCAGAAGAGCTTAGTCAGGATGTGTTTATTTAAAGGATCTGCTTCAGCCCAACTCCTGTAATTAGGTAACATGTATCTTTCTGTTCTTTGGAAGCACTTCATTCATTAATCAAATGGAGAGAAGGATTATGCTGAGTTGTTAAGGAAGGTTGGGTTTGCATCTTAAATGAACCAAGGCACACAGCAGTCATAGCTGCTGGAAAGGCACCCCATCTGTAGACCACATCAGCTATTTGAAGGCCTGGTCAGGGAGGTTATTCATCCCTTTAGAATGCAGGAAGCTATTGTAAGAGAAAATAGATACTACCTTTGTAGTGTCTTGTGAAGAGACTAGATACAAGGAAGAGAAGTGATGTAATGGAAAGGTTGAAACCCAGATGTAGTGTGGAAAAGTGAGAGTAAGCAATGGCAGGAAAACTTCAAATGTGAATCAATAAGGCTTTTCTGAGCAAAGCCATCCAATAGCATCCCAGAGGTAAGCTCTGGTGTAAGCTATTTTAAATCTTGATTGTCAAAATCTCTCAGTCTAGTGTTCTAGATGTTGTGGTCAAGCCAGCAGCTCCTTTGGGGTGTTGATTTTATACTCGCCCCCTAAAGATGTACAGTGAGGTAGGTGAATCTCTCCCCAAATAGCAACAATCCTCTCCTGGAAAGCAGTGGTGGCTGGATTGCAGCAAAGCACAGACACTAATAGAGTTGCAATGATGAAGAACGAGACACCCAAGAGCTTGATTTCTCCCTAGGAAGTCATTTTATTGGGGAAGTGAACTCCTTGAGCTGACCTGAAGAACTGAAGCTTGAGTGTATTTCTGATGGAGTTGAGGGAGAGTCCCACAGTCAGGGACTCAATGCAGCCAGACTGGCTCAGCTCAGGATCAGCCTTTCCCTTGGCACATCCCCGGCTCAGAGCCACAGCAGCCAGTTCCTGTGTTTTGTTCAATTTGTTTAGCACATCCCACATGCGACAAAACAGCTACTGAAAGCTGCAGTGTGGGAATTGAGATATTTAAGACAAAAGAAAGGTACCACAGTTGTACTTTTAGATCAGGTGACACTTGCTTGAAACATTCCTAGATCCTCTTCTTTCCTTCTGTGGGAAGTCAGGAGACGGTTGTTTGTCAAGTTGTCTTGATTCCTTAAGGCTTGTGTGGTAGGTCAAGCTGGAGGGAAGAGAAGTGGGAGCAAGCATCCCCATTCCTGACTGTGAACAGTAAAACTAAGGTGGTGGATGTGTCTGTATGTAAATCTGTGAGGAGGAAGAAGTAGTTGTTTTGTTACAACTTAGGTATTGAACTCCTCACTGTTGTTTTGTTCTTACTTTGGTCATCAAATACTCCCTTTGAAAATGGTTAGGTGAAAGTCTTCAACCCTGTGAAATCACTTTCTTTTCTTTCTTTCTTTTTTTTTTCTTTCTGAGCTGGGGCAGGAACAAACACATGACTTGAACACCTCCTGTGCTGAGCTGGCCTTCAGCATAGGCAGCAACAGGCTGAACCAGTTTGCTCATTGCTTTTTGTCTCCTGACAGGCGCTCTCTTGTCCCGGAGCCCTGGGAGGTGCTTGGCCTCTTCTCCAAGTACTGCAGGAATTCCCCTGCCTCCAGCCACCAGCTCAGGCTCCTCAGTGTGTGGCCAGCAGCCTTTCACTGGTGGCACAGCCCCACAGAGGAGGCTTTGCAAAAGACCTGAGGTTGGGAAACTGAGTGGAGCAATCCGAACCCAGAGTGAAGGAGAGGTTTTTATGGCGTGTGGCAGAGGGTAAGGTGTGCAAGCAGCTTTTGCCTCCAGAGGGTACCTGTCTCCTGTGTCTCAGGTGAGAGAAACTTGTTGCTTGAGTTGACAAGTTGAGTTGCTAGAGCCTGTGTTTGTTGCTTTTTGAGCTGGGGATGTATGTTCCTATGGTTGGTGGAAGTGTTCCTGGGAGCTCAGAAGTGACTGAGCATTGCAATAAGGATATTGAAGAGCTTCTCATAAGCTTAACTCGCATGGGTGTCACCAGTGCCAGATTTGTTCCAGATGCAGTTGCTGATGCTGGGCTGAGTTGTGGGTCAGGCAGTCATTTGGATGTGATGCCTGCCATGGATATCAAGGGGAAGGAGGCTGAAGCATGTGAGGATGCTGCTCTGCCTTGGTGCCAGAGTCTGTACCGGGAAAAAAGCATTTGTGACTGCAGCAGCAGCCAGTGCTGCTCCAGGTTGGGGTGGACTTTGCTGTCCTTGCTGAGCACAGCCTCAGCAGCTGGTCTGCAGGCAGAAGACCAGAAACTTGAGGCAAGTCAGGGATATGGAGTTTGTTCCATCATCTTCAAGGTCTCTCCTTTAGCAATAGCTCTGTACACAGCCAAGGGAGCTGTAGGATGAGCAGCCCATCCTCAGCTGGGCACTGGTAGGGCTCTGTACTCCCATTCCTGGGCCTGGGCATGCACTGAAACCCCTCTGAGGACAGTCATCTTCAGGGTCAGCTCTATGCTGGGCTCCCTGGAGTTTGGATTACTGTTTGAGATCTGCTTGAATTAATGGACACAAGAAGCTGGAAGCTGCCTGAGATTTCAATGTGTACAAGTCCTTTAAATTTCAGTCTAAAGATGTGAAATTGTTGGCTGCTTTTCTCCTCCTTCCTCTGTCATAATGGAAAAACTTGCAGCAACCCTTGGAATATTTATAAGTGAAACTGCTAATATAAATGTGCTCTGGCATAAGGCATAAACATCTGGAAGTTGTGCTATCTCTCTCAGTATTTTAAGGATGCATAGCTTCATCAAGGGCCATTCAGCAGAGCTGGCACTGGGAGCCTGTCCCATATGTCAGAAGAAATGATCTGCCCCAACCTTTCAGGAGGGTATATCCCAAATGTGCAGTGGGCAGGTGACAGATCCTTTTCTTTGGTGACAGATGTTCAGCCTATCAGCTCAGACGTACCTCAGAAGGGAGCGTGCAAGTAAATCCCTGCTATGGTAGCTGGCAACAAGCATATTGGGAAACAGATGGTGCTGTGCTACAATTTTACCTGCTGTAAGGCCAATGCATAATTTAGCAATACAGAAACATAAATTGTATTCCAGTGGCTGTTGCCTTCTTGTGGGGGTTTTTATTTGATTTAGCAGCAGAAAGGAGTAAAGGGTATTATATGTAATTCTTTTTTTCTTTTTTTTTTTTCTCAGAGGATTTTGAAATGTAGCATCCAATAGATTTGGTTTTGAATCCTTGCATTTATTTTCCCCTAGACAGTTCTGCAATGAGTTGTGTGCCGTGATGTGTGTGCTGAAGGAACTTACTGCCTCTGCGAGGAAGGGGCAGATACCCCTGTGTCCTGCCAAGGCCAGTGCCTAGAGAGAGGTGCAAAGGACAGGGTTGCATAGAGGAGGAACAGTCCCCTTCATCTGTGTCTCTAATGAGAGTTGTTCCTCTCTCTACAGGCAGATTGTGTTACATTGGTGCCCTTTTCAGCCTACAGCTGTGCTTTCTCTACCTCCCAAGACCACAGTCCCAGGCATATTCCAACCCTAAAGATAGTGCCTGTCTCTTGACAATTCCTTCGATCCCTTTTCCCCACTGTGGGCCAAATATCCTTGTTTGCCTCCCTGAAGGATGAAAATATTCAGGAAATAAGGTGTAAGAGGCATCTGACAACCTGAATGCTGAAGATGGGACAGAACTGATGAACAACCTGCTGTCTCATAGGCCACAGTGTCTCTTACTGAGAGGGGCAGCTGCATGTACGGAGAAGGAAATTTGGCCCCTCTGTTCCTGATGTGGTTTTTCAAGACTTGAGAAACAGGTATATAAGACGAGGTAATGAAACTGTGTAGCAGGACCTACAGCAGTAGCTAGAAATCTTCCTTCTTCCTGATGTGGGACTGGAGGAAGGCAGAACACTCTGGTGTCACTGGGCTCCATGTCCCCTTCCCTTCCAACCACATGTACAGGATGAGATCCCTCATCAGCACTCATCTGAAACTGGCAGGCAAAGGGCATTTTGTGCTACAGTTTTGCTTGTTAATCTGAATGAGAGCAGCAGCTAACTTCTAGAAATGTCTGTTTGATCCTCTGACTTCAGAAAGTCTAATGTGCTCTAATATGAGCACTCCAGCTCTGTTTCCAAGCATCCTCTTCCTGCTCCAAATGGCTTCCTTTCCCTGGCTAAGCCCTCATCATGTCCTCTCCAAGGAGGATGGGGAAAAATGCATTATAATTATGCAGTGTTGGCAAATGAGGAATCACACCCATGAAAACAAATACCCACTAATTATGACCATGAAATGCTCATTGAATCACAGTTCTGATAATGACAAGGGCAGTTTGCAAGCCTGCTTTTTATACCAAAGAGGAGGAGAGAAGCAATGAGAATTTTTCACTTAGGAAACCTTTTCAGCCACTCCTATCCATTTATTTAAAAGTTTCTCTGCCAACAGGTACTGCTCAGTTACTGCGTTGTTTCCATTTGAAGTATGAGGGGGAGACTGGAGTTACTGCTTGGGATAATTGTTAACAAATGCTGAATTCTCATTTGTGCCCTTTATGGCAAGAATAACTTTTTAAGCGTACAAATGGTCTCAGGTTGACCCCCATTGGGGAGTTCATGTTGTTGCAGGACAACCAGAAGAGAGATGAGGAGACTAGGGGAGCCTGGCTGGTGTAAAGCCCTGCTCTCAGCATGTCTATACTGCTTCTCTGCCAAGGTGACTGTGGAAAGTTGAAAGGGGTTAAACAGAACAAAAAAACTGAATCAAAACTATATTTAAAAGCTTTTCTTTTCTGAAGAGGAATTTTAACTAGTCCATGCTGTCAACAGCCCTTTCTGCTGACGCCTCCCCTCTCGTATTCTCTCCGGTAAGCTACAAAAGAAGTGACTGGTCTAGGAGTGGGCTGGGGTAACCCATCCTGCACTCACGTCCTCACTGTGTGCATGTACCAGGACAAGAGGCTGCACAGCTTTACCTACAGGATGTGACCATGGCCACTCACTGTGGCATGCAGGGAGCAGGGCCAGGCAAGACCCCCAGCACTATGCCACATGGATATCTGTCAGGGACAAGGCTCTGTGTGCAACATCTGCACCCTGCTTCTGAAGAGGTGAGGTCCTGCTGACCTGAATGGGCTGACTCAGCAGCCGAGGCCACAGCCACAGCAGCCGTCCCGTGTCCCCTCTGGCCCCTCTGCCTTTCCCTCACAGCTTCCTTTCCCATTGTTTGCATTTCTGACCTTTCCTGAGGTTGCTGCTCCCACCCCATGGGCATCTGATACAGCCACTGCTGGCGTCAGGCCTTTCTCTTGGTGCTTTATTTAAAAAGGGAGGGGAAATTGGGCCAGGACTCCTTGCTCTTGTTGTTGGAGGAGCTCTGCTCAGCTTGAACATGCAAAATACGTGTTGTCTTTACTTGACCCATCCTCCAGTGTGAGTGGAGCTTTGAATTTCTGTGGTGTAAGTGCAGATTTCTTCTCCAAATTCAGGCATTCAAAACTTCAGGGTAAATATAAAGGTGGCAACTGGGGGAGGACTGACCCATGTGGTGGCTCCAGAAGGCACCTTATGAAGAACAGCTGTGGTTCGAGATTCCTCAGCTGCACGGGTGATGGATTCCTGACCTTTCCACCTTCCTACACTCCTGGGGTTGGCTTGGAGAGGAAGAATTCAAAATAACTTTCTTAATTTGAATATTACATAATAATTTTGAATATCTTCTGTAGTTAGTGATTGCAGACTGCCTGCTGGGGCCAAGTGAGCAATGTCAGGAGGAGCTGCGGGGCGGTGCACAGTGGCTGCTGGGGCCTGGCGTGTTGGTGGCAGTGCCTGAGGCTCTCCTGGCACGCCTGGCCTCACTGACAACCTACTGAGGGCAGCTGGAGTCTTTCCATCGATTTCAATGGGCTTTGGATCAAGCCCATGGCATGCTGCTTGTTTATTTTGGAGGCCTTCTGAGGATAAAAGCATCCTTTCAGTGGCTGCTCTTTCCTTCTCCTTTGGTTCAGTTCCTCTCTGTGCCCGTGGCCTCGTGCTGCTGGATGCCCATCTACTTTCCAAACAGCCAACAGCTCATGTGATTTGGAAAGCCTGCTTCACTCCTACTTGTAGCAGCACTTAGTGCTATATATAAGCAATATGGCCCTTCTGTGGGGAGATGCCCAAAGCTCCTTGACTTGTTTTTCCTTTTCAATGGTCAAATGCTCACCACCAAGTGTCACCTTCAAGAAATGCTTACAGCAGAGCTCATCTGCTCTAACAGAACATGCAGATTTGTCTCTTTCCAAATTCCAGATGGTTATTCCCCATTTATTTGTCCGGAGCTGGCAAATGCACACTGTACAAGTACTTTGTTAGTAAAATGAGGCACTAATTGCTGTAGCAACAGATGATACATTGTGAAGCGATGTTCTTGCTTCCTAGCTCGAGAAATGCAGTTGGAGCAAACCTGTGTTCTCAGAAAACATCACTCCATATCACCAAGAGTGCTGCAAACTTACAGACTTACAGTGGCAGTTTCTTTTTGCCTCTTTTATTTACCAGTGCTGTCTCTTTCCACTGGTTTGTACTTCCCTCTATGCAAAAATTGGCTGGGAAAATGTACTGCTCTGCCTCTAAACATACAAACTAAACTCGTGAGAGGTGCTGTTAACTTCAGGTTGTGCTGGATCAAATCCCAAATAAAAACGGCAACAAGATCATTCAGTCCCTTGAACTATGCCATAGCTGTGGGACTGGATGCTAGTGGTCTGGTCTGGGGAAGATGAGCTGAGTGCCGTGTCTCTAGGAGAGCATCAACTGCATGTGCTTTGCTGCTGTCCACATCCCTGCTGCTTTCTGCCAATCAGCAACAATAGGGACAGGTCTTGGTTACTTGAGATATAGATTTTGATGAAAAGCTGATATCAGTATTGATGCTCTTATGCCAAATACTGACTGGATAGGAGTCCTGCTCTACTGGGTTCATAATCTGAAACTGAGAGTTTCATCAGTTTCCACAAAGGCATCCAAGGTGCTCTCAGTTTATGTTTGGTATGATGCAGTGATCAAAACTGTCAACTGAGCAGGTACATAGGGAAGAACAATTCTTTCCCTAGGTGTACACCTTTCCTGGGCTTGGCATGACCCATAAAGTCTAATCAAGGGCAGAGTGGTGCTCTGACTCATGAATTTTATTTTTTTTTTTATTTTTTTTTTTTTGACCAACTGTAGCATCTTGGGTTACTCATCCTGGGAGAATGAATGCACTGAGGATATAATTATAGTAGCTAAACATCATTTATTCTCACTGTTTAAAGGATTCCTGTCAGGAGACTGATAGGTTCGGGTTATTATTTTTTGTCTTCTTGGCCTTATATACTCTATTTGCCATAGATTAATGAGACTATAAAATCATAAAGCTGGGACAGCCCTGGATTTTCATGCTTCTCACACATTTATATCTACCATGAAATACTTCATCTGGAAGTAATTATCTGACTTCTTCAGGCTCCCTTTAACGCTCCTTGATGACTTAAAACATAGGAGACGCTGCCCCATTTCTGATCAGGACAGTATCAGGGCGATGCTGGCATCTCTTGTGGGCTGGTGCCTGAGGGAAGAGAAGCAGGTTTGGTACCTGTCAGGGATCACAGTGCCTGTCCAAATAACCTGTCAACAGAGCCAGGGAGGAAACCTTTCTTCTGCTGCTGGGAAAGTGCAAGACAAACCAGTGGGTTATGTGTCACCATACCAGCAACTCCAGCCCCTTGTGGGGTTTGCCCTTTCCTATCATTTATCTTTGTGGTGAGTCCACATGCTTTATGTGCTTTTTGTCCCTTTATTTTGCAGGATCTCAGCCTCTCTTCTGCAGAGGCCTCTTGTCTCTTGTTGGGCTTGGGAACCATCTCCAGGGGCTGGTTCTTGAGTTTAGGGGGCAGGGGCATAGTCTCCACGTGAGAGCAATCTGCTACCAGACTAGATAGTAGGATGGCAAAAGATTGGAGAGAAATTTTTCTTCCTACTGCTGCTTCCTAAGGCAGCCAGAGACTCTCCCCTGTGCCCTTGCTTCCTATCGGTACTCTCTGGAGAGGAGTGGGGGTCAGGAGTGTCTCCTCCTTGCCCAGGGCCTGGCCCAGCAGCAGTGGCACGGTGTGCATCATTTCCTCAGCAGTACTACCACCGCCCTGGGCACGGCGTGGAAGGCAGGGGAAGGCAGTGCTGTTGCTTTCTCTGCAGCTCTGACAGTGCCTCAGGTTCCCACTCTGTGCTCATTTCCTCCAGATGTGACTTGGGAGTGGCACTGAGTACAGGATGGCTTCCTATGTCACTGGTGGTGACCCTCCTCTCCTGATGAAGCTTTCCCTGAGAAGGAAGCCCTTCCCATGAAGAAGAGAAGAGACGACTGGCTCTCCAGGCTCCTGTCCTGTCCTGGGGAAGGCAATGCCACATTAATCCCGCAAATGTCTTGACCAACTGTTGGGTGTCCCTGTTTTAGGTCTCAGTGCTCAGAGAGCTGCAGGCACCATTGCTGGTGACTGGATAGATGGCAACTTTCACGCAGGTCCTCCATTTGCTATCACCTGTGCTGCTGAGAAAGGTCATAAAGATGCAGTTTGTCTGAAATTCTTTGCAGGCTCCATGTGTGTGATGGAAACTGATCCTCTTTTGGCTGGAAATCAGTTGTTTTCTGCTGTTTTTTCATTCTTTCCTCAGTAGTCTGGGGTGGTATTTCCCCTTGTTATGTATCTTTTCTGTGCAAACTGACGCTCTGAGGCTGTAGGCTTCTAGTGACAGAAATATGTGTTTACAAGAATTTGAATACCATTTGTATATAGGCATATGTTAAGTAGTGACTTGCATTAGAATTTGTGCGCACTGCTGCCAACTTGCACGTAGACTATTTGAACTCCATCCTCACCCGATCATTTGGGTGAGGACACGTGAGGTTTCACTGAAGCCAGTGGAGCTGTGCTAAATGATACCCCTGAGGCACTGGCCATCAGGTACTGGAGGAGCTAGATTTGTGTTATAAATCTGGGTGATGTGTTCTGACGGTGATAGTGAAAGATGATAAACCCCGACTTGTGAAACTGGAGCATACGCTACTTGTTTTGAACCTGACCTGATTTTGTAGCTCTAGGTACAGCAGGTATGAAAGTTTGCTGTTCGAGGAATCAGACTGCAAGCTGTTGAATCATTTATAAAGTTGAGAGGCAGTGGCACTTCCTTTCTGATGTGAGGTGCTAATTAGTTTACTGTGGGACATAGACTGCAGAAAATCCATGTTTCTGGCACAGTGGCTGCTCACCTTTAGAAATGTGTTTGTTTGTCACAGTGTTGTTTATATCATTAGTGCAAAGCGGTATATGTATAGCTCAAACCCTCAGAGGAAGAAAGAAGTCAGCACCTCCTTTAGAAGCACGTAAAGCTGATGTTAAATAAACTTATTAGAGGCTGCGCCTCACCCAGGGGGAAAAGCACCAGGTGCCACAGCTTCCCTCTGCAGCTCTGGATCGTTTTGGGTGTAGTTGTGACTTTTAGCTCCCTCAGCACATGACTTGGGTGCAGTTCAGTGGGCAAAACTGTGAGTTGAAATTGCTGGAGAGGGGCTTAAACACCTACATTAGATGCTGTTATTAGCGTTAAAGGAGAGTGGCATGGCCCTTTCCTGCAGATTTTATTTGCTCTCTAAATTCAAATTTGTGAATGGCACTAGATAAATCTTTGTGGAAGTCCAGACTTATTTGAGAGGTCCCTCAGATTTGTACTAATAAAAAGAATTAAAGCAGATTACTTAGGAACATCTTGTAATTTCCCCCTGCAATGATCTCAAAGAAAAACATTGATTTGCAAACACCTTTTACCAGAAGTTGAACCTTACTTCAAAAGCTCCTGATCAGAGCATGTTGGATTACAGATTTATCCTATACACCAGTGCTGCTTTTTAAGCATCTTCTGTACTGAGAAGTTATGACATGAAAGAGAGGGTGCCCAATGGCTGCATTTCACTTGATCAAATTTGTAGTTAAGGGCCAGAGTGTAGCAAAAATGGTCTTGAAAAGTCACTTCATCTTTATTTGGAGTTAATTGCATTAAAGCTCACAGTTTGACAGGCTTATTTCATGACAAGAATTTTTAAAACAAGCATTAGAGGGAGATGGAGCTTCAGCATTGTCTGAAAAAGTACTTATTCCCAAGTAATCCTGTTGTTCATGCTCATAAAAAAGCCTATAAAACAGCATCTTTGGGCACTTACGAAAACGTGTTTTTAAAAGCAGTGTAATCGTGGGTTTTGTCTTGGAACTGGAGCAAAATGAGAGGTTTTTGATGAAAATCTGCACACAGAGCTGTGCAGAAAGGAGAAACGTGTCACTGCAGCAGGATGAGGTGGGACTGCAGCTGGCTTCTAGTGGGGATTCAATGGACAACGGGGTACCACAGCTTTTTGGGTCCTGGCATATACCTTAATGATGTTTATCATTGCCCTGAGACCACCTCTTAGGGTATCAGGGCTTGAGAGTTTGACCACTTGGTGTTGAAGTAACAGCAGAGTTCAATATAGTGATGTATGCATGGAAACACAACACTTTCTCTTAACCTTGTGAGGGCTCTCAGTGGTTTTATGGTCTTCACTGAAGTTTACTGCTTGCTCTGCAGAACATCGTGACTACTGGCAGCAATCCTGTGTAGTCAACATATGAGGACAAATTATGGATAAGTGTGTTTAAAGCACTGATCAGGACAGACATCTGCTAGCCCATATAATTAAGCATTTTGTGCATCTGCACAATAACTCACCTCATACTGCTGAATGTTCAGAGATCAAAGCTTTAATTTCATTACCTGCCACTGGGGTCTTGGTGTGTGTGTCCTTTTTCCTAAAAAGCTGTATCTAGAGGCAAACCTGCTTTGTAGATAAAAGGGAAGATTGATACTCTTGTCCTGTGGTCTCATAGGTAGATGAAGTCTCTATTCATGTGAACTTCATGTGAGCTGCTGTGAAAAGAGAAGCAGCAATTCTGCAAAGCCTCATTCCATTCATTTTGGCACAGAAGATAACGTGCAAGGAACCCTGAGAACCCACCTGGGATCATCTTTTCCTATTATGTTGGTAGCAAATCTTTGTTCTCTTTATAATACTCATTATTCTGGAGCTACAATCAGTTATGTAAGAAAAAGCATGAATCTGCCACACATCAAGTTTTCAGTCTTCTTTTTAAGCCATGTTCTCCTTAGATTCCTGTTGTTGTAGCCTTATTCCTTACCAGAACTGAATGCCCTGTTGTTCATATGACTGTACATGAAACAGTTTTGCAGTAGCCGTCTCATGTTCCTATGAAAGTGGTACATATATCTGCAAAGACCTATCCTTCCTCATAGAACAGAGATCTGCATACTTAGAGCCTTTGGAAACTAACTGGGTGTCTTACTGGCTTTCCCTTGATGAATTTTGACATCTCTGTTCTGACTCTAAGGAGCCCAGGTGATATCCAGGTATTTCAAATGAACCCGCTTGCAATCAGGATCTGAAAGTAGAAGTCATTAAAAAAATAGATGTGTTTGGAATGCATAATTCATCAGCTGTGTATTAAACCACCAGAATTATTCTAAATTGCATTCAGCTGCTCGTTGTATCATGAACTTTCTTTGCTCTTTCATCTGCAGATGTGTGAAGCTTTTTTTCATGAGACTGTATTTATATCCACGTATCTTAAGGATGGGGAAAAGGTCCTTGCCTTCCTCTAGAGCCTACACATGGAACTGTAACTTTGCTATAAGAGCATAAAGCCTGCACAAAGTAATGGAAATATTGATGGGTAAAGTGGTTAGGAGTGCTGGGGAGGGAGAGCCTGAGTATGTACTCAGGCCTCTGCCTTCTGAGTTAGAGCCATTTGAGGCCATAGCTCAGGCACACAGTGACTTGTGAAATATGAAGAGTAACGGTGCAAAACATTTGAGTTCATTTTAAAGACACCATGGATCCTAGACCTATTAAAAAAAAACCCAGACCAACAAATTACTTGTGCTATGTTAAAGGAGAAAATCCTCACCATCCTGAATTTTTCTATCTAGCTAAGTGATGGAGAAAATAAAGGCACTGAGGTCAGCAGGCACTGAGCAGAAGCATTTGAGCTTTGTGGAGTGGGTTGGATGACTTTTCCTGGCGCAGGATGAGACTGTTCCCTGCCCCATTTCTTTAACTACAAAGCTCCTTTTCTTTTCTTTTAGACATGAAACTTGAAAATTGTATTTTCTCTTTTTTTTTTTTTTTTTTTTTTGCTCTGTGTTTAAATTTGGATATGACTTGACCATAATGCACTGATGCCATTGGAGTTTTTCCTGACTGGTTCCTCTTCAAAGCAATGTTCTCTGAAGGAATGGCAATTACCCACTGCTGAGCCTGGCACTGGCTTAAGTTACTGGAATAACTCTCTGTAGATATTTGTCATCATTCTCCCTCTGGAAGATAGAAGCTTTTTCATTTTGTATGTTATTGTTGATGTTAAAGGCCCTCTTAAACACAGAACAGTGATGATGGGCAGCATTGGAGGAGGAGGAAGACATTGTGGCAATAGGCTCTAAGACAGCACTCAAAGGAGTGCTAAATTCTTGGGATGGGTATATGGATGCTGGATTTGAATGTAGAGCACAAGTCTGCATTTGCCTCTTGTTGTAACAAGCTGTATCTCTGCACAGATCACTTTGGAACAGCTTCTAATAACATTTGAAATATAGTTGTTGTTCTCCCCATGTGAAAGCAGTGCTTGGGGAGATTACAACTCTCTGGCAGCAGCACAGGGAATAGGTACCAGCACCAAGAGGAGCAGAGCTGCTTTTATTTTGTTACGTGTAAAAGCAAAAAGTGTGATGCTGTGAGACACATGGATCCAAATCCTATCTTAAACAGGCAGTCATCTGTCTAGAGAGTTCCATCCCAGAATTACATGCGATGATGTTTTGACAGATATGGAATGAAATGAGTTGTGTGACTACTTGCACTGTGCTATGGGCATGCAGGGTGTCTTCCTCCCATTAATGGCTTGAGGGACAGGGCTGCTGCAGCTCATGTAGAGGCTGTTGGCAGGCAGTATCCTTAGGGAAGCAGTACTAGCAATGTCATGGGATTTATCTTTCCCATGCAGCCTTTATGCAAGCTATTCCTGCCCCTTTTTATTCATTTTGTTGCACAAGAGAGATCACTTTTACAGATCTGTTCTTGCTGATGGTTTTAGCCAAAAATTTGCTTTTGTTGATTTTAGCAAGATGTTACTGGTGTCATGTGGGGCTCCTCAGAGCTTCTGTCCCAAAAAGCTTAGGAAACAACAAATCCTCTGAGGAGGTCTTAAAAAGATTAACTGCCCTTTGATTTCTACCCTCCCTCAGCTTTTAATAGGAAAGGGCTCACAAATGAAAGGTGCGGCTGGGCAGCATTAGGAGTTTAAGCCCCAGAAGGGTAAGGTGCTGCTTAACTTTAAACCAAGTATCGAGGCAAGGCTGGAGTCTCTTGTGGGCCATTATTTCAGTGTTTATTTGCTCTGGGCTGTTTGTGAAGAGCTTTGCTAGCATGAGCAGCTTTGTTTTCCTCATGCAGCAAGTGCTTCGTTAATGGAGTTAGTTTAACAGTAGAGCAAAATAATCTTTTCAGCAGGTGTTGTGCATTTAACCAGTACTATGCAACAAGCAAGGGGGAGGCGTGGAGCAGAGAGATGGCTCTGTGCTGTGGGCATCTGCTGTGGTCTGAGCTGGAAAAGAAGTTAGCGCACCTATTTCTGTAGGAGTATTCTGATCTTTGGGTTTCTCTTTCCCCTGCTCACTGGCTCCCGGAGGTGGGTTTTCTTTTTTTTGAAAGCAGGATTTCCAGTGTATCGTTTGAGCATGGGATCAGCTGAGAGCAAACGATGACAGCTTTGTTCCCTCTGTGGCAGATAATGAGGTATTGGAGGCAGATAGCGCTGTATGTTAGGCGGGAGCTGCCTGTGACACGGGAGCGCGGCAGCGATTGCCACCGGTGAGCGGTTTCCTTCTCCTCCTGCCGCCTCTAAATGGGGCTGTTGTGGGGGCATATGACAAAAGGGTTAAAATTTAATTAGAAAACATAGTGGTAGCTACTGGAGCTTAACAGAGATTTATTTAAGCTGCTAAGAAGGACAAGGCTGCTGTGTGAGCTGCTGGTAGGGCTGAGCTACTGCAGCTGCTGGCTCGGCTTCAGGCGCCGGCGGCCAGGGCATGCCTGGGAATCTGCCCAGGAAGCGCCGTGAAAGAGGAGTTTGTTTTAAGACTTGACCCTGGCTCTGTGCAACACCCCTGCCCTCCGCCCGCTGTATAAAGCCGAGCCGCCGTCATGCCAAGCGTTTGAACGAGGGAGCGGGAGCCAGCGACAGCAACCAGCCGGGACGGGGGTTTTGTGTTGCAGCCGGAGCAGCTCATGGCTTCGGTGTTGATGTGTGGGGTGGAGGATCTGCTGTTCGGCGGGAGCCGCTTCCTCTGGACGGTGACGGTGGCAGCGCTGCGGCGGTGGTACGCTGCCCGGCTGCGGGCATGCCGGCAAGCCCTGCGAGCGTGGTGCGGCCTCCGCGACGTCTACCAGGTAAGAACCGCCGGGAAGCCCTGCAGGGTTGGTTAGAAACAGCGTCGTGCCTCCCATCGCACACGTGCTCACTCACCTGCTTGGCTCCTGGGTGTGCACAGCTCGGGCGAGGCAACTGGCACGAGGCGAGGTGAAGGGCAGTGGCGAAGAGCCACGGCTCACGCAGCCCTGCTGAGGGGATACTCATCAGGTTCAGAATCTGAGGTTGAGTTCATGTCTCATAGTGCTTTCAAACAGCTGGTGCTGAGTGTCTGCCTTGAATTCAAGGCTTGGAGGAGAGATTTTGGTGTGAAGTGTGTTCTATTAGCCAGTTTATCCAAGTGCTCCCTCTAATGCAGCCCCTCCGAGTTCCTTTCCCTGCCATCACCATCCTTGTGCTTGGGATGTGTCTGTGCTGCCATCAGGCACCCAGCAGAGAGATGCTGCCGTGGGAGACTGTGGCTTTCTCTGTGGCTTTCTCTGCTCTTTGTTTGTGTTTGTGTTGCTGAATAGTGGCAGATTGTAATGTGATAGTACTTTGCATTGCAAAGGGATTGCTATTCGGGGGAGCTATGATGAGTCCTGAAGCAACAACTGGGAGGCTCCCCTTCCTGCAGGTAAAAAATACAGCCCAGTGCTTGCAGTTACTGTGGTATCCAGTTGCAGTTCAGGTGGTGTCACTCTTTCTGGAGTCTATTTTTGCTGGCAATTACTGACTTTTTTTGTGAGTGTCTATTTATTTTGCTCTCACATGTACACTTATGATATGTGCCTGGTCACAGTGTCAGGGTGAGTGTTTGCTAGATTGTGTTGAATATTTCAAAGCTGCTTCTCTCCTCTCTCTGGTGTGTTGCAATACAGAAATTGACACAGTTTATAGCAAACAGCTCTCTAGAACCATCAAAGTGTCACTTCCATGGGAAAGTCACGCTAAAAGGACATCTGTGTTTATTTAATCCAAAAGGGATCTGTTGCTCTTTAGCTTTAAGGTATGTGCAGGAGAAGGTCTTCACTGTGATAGAAGTGCTTCCAAATGCTCGAATGCATCTTAGCATCTTGTGCAGATGATAGTTGTAAACACTCTGATATGTGACACGTGTCACTTGAGGCATATGAATCGTGTAGTTAGGGAACGAGGGAGCACAGGCATCATTGCTCACTGTTTGCCCTCCTTTACTCACTTGAAGAAAGGTGGACTGCAGCCCTGGCTCTTTTCTTTCTCTAGAAATAAAATCCAGCTACACTTGTACTGTGTGGGTGTTACTTTTTGGAGTTCATTCATGTGAAGAGCATGGAGCTCTGACTGTCTTCATCCCCATGGATGCAAACCCCATCCTTGCAGGCCTGGGACAGTGACCCTCTAAGGACCAGCTCTGACAACAGCTGTTTTCAGGCTGCTCAGTTGTCATTCTCTGGTGGTTGGCTCAAAGTGAAAAGAGATTTTTTTTTCCAAAACAAAGCATGACTTTATCTCTGCCCAAACTTTCTGTGTCCTAGTGGCTGTTGGTGGATTAATTTGTCATCTTTAGGAAAGGCATTGCTGACTTTGTACCTGTTTCCTAAAGCAGGGATGTGAAAATGGGTAAAAAGAGGTAATTGGTCCTGTAATCCTTCCAGGCAGTCTTTGACCCAGGGGGAGAAGAGGGAGTGCCTTTTCCCTGCTTCTCTCTGCCTACAACTTGTCACAGCTAGAAGGAGAGCACAACCAGGCTGCTGGGGACATGCAGTGACCTGGTGCTCTATACTTATGACTCTGAGGGTCACCCTGTGAGGTGGAAGCAGGCAAGAACACATTTCTGTGTCAGGAATTCCATAGTGGTAATTTGGAGTGTATGAAAGAGATGGCTGAAAGAATGCCCTGCGGCTTTTCCTTCTTGGGTTACGTAACATGTTGCTTTCTGTGCTGAAGTCTTGCCTCTTTGCTGTTAAAACTACTGGCCATGTCCTGACTGAGTTCAGTATGTACAGGACTGAGCACAAAGCAAGAAATACCACCAGCATGATTAGATATCAGAGCCCTACAGGAGGCTGAATCAAATAATACTTCCTTTTCCCTTTCTTAAACAGTTCAAGCAATGGAAACACCTCAAGGCAGTAGCTGAATGACCCCTGCGTAGAGAGAAGTACTTTGAGCCACACTGTGTTACACTTGGGCGCGGTGGAGTGATATCTGTATTTGGAGTCACGGTTGTTTTGTAGGTCAGGGGCTGTTTGGGGTTGAGTTGGATGTTGCTGCCAGGTCTCTAAAATAATCAGTACATTATTGCAGGGAAAAGAAATCTAGCAGGATTTCTTGTCCCACGGCTGCTAAGGTTGTTGCTGTTGTGGTGGGGTTTTGATCTTTCTCTTTTTAAATATAGAATGCTTGGTAGCCTCATAGGAGTTCTAAGCTTGAGTTCTAACATAGAGAATCCACCAACATCTTCCTGCATCCACACAGGGCTCTAACCTATGTCTTTTGAAGTCAGCAGGTGCTGAGTTTGTCACGTGGGCAGAGCTGTCTGAAATCCTCTCTGCCAGCATAAGACCTTTACCTGCCTTAGCAGCTTTAAGTACAAGAAAACTGACAAGAACTAATCAGCCTTTGTCAGTCATCTCTTTAGCCTTCTGATTTCTAGGATAATATGAGTTGGAAACACCTTCCAATGCTGTACCAACTGTTGCTTCACCCACCTGGTCACCAGTGCAAGGACTTCATTCTCAGACCAGTGAGCCAAGCTCAGGCACTTCCCTGTGCTGCTGTGCTCCAGGGTACTTGCCATCATCTGTCAATTCATCTGGAAGAGTTGGTGAGCCAAATGCCGGTGGGGTGTCCCATTTCACTCTGAAATAACCTCTCAACTGTGCAAGAAGAGGAGGGGTTGTACAGTATATGAATTTATCCTCTCTGTGAGCACTTGGGTTGTATGCCAGAGAACATTGTCTTGTCCATGGCAGAGAGCATCTGAAAGCCTGTCCTAGAAAAAACAGAGACTTTCAGAGACAGCTGATGGGAGAGCTGGCACAGATCTTTTCTAGCTGCAGCAAGTCAATATGAGTTATTGGGGCTCTTAAGGCTTGGAAAAAAATCCGAGGTGAGAATTCAGCACAGAAGCCTTCATGCAAAGGTACCCATCTCCCATGAAGGACGGGAGTAAGGAATGCATCTGTGGAGATCTGACATTCAGTGTTCTGACCTGCCAGATAGGCTTTGGGAGAGGGAGAGAGTCTTCCCAGAGCCCTTCCAGATGCCCACAACAGGACAGTGCTGCACTTCTGGGTGTCCTGATACTCTTCCAAAATGAAGCTTTTGGCAGGGCTCTCCGTGTGCTGTTTTTATAGGCCACCTGTCTTAGATTTAATTATAAAGCAGTAGAACAAAGGGAAGTTTTTGTAGAAATGAGGTTAATAAGCAGCAGCAAAGCCAAAACTTTTCAGCATCAACACCTATCCTGTGTTTAGTTGCTTGTGTTACCACTGGCCTGACTTTCATTGGGATCAAAGTCTATTTGATAATGCAGCTAACTCTTAAAAATGGGTCAAGTGATTCTTTAGCAATGGGGTTAAAATGCATGTCAGCCATTCTGCTTGATGAAAAGTGCAAACAAGAAGCCAGACAAACTGTCCCCAGACTCCCTACAGAACATGGTGACACGTTGTGCTTACTATCTTGTTGGGCATGAAACCTGGTCTGGGAGCATCTCTGCCACTGAGCTGTTCAGTCCCACTGGTAATTTAACTAACCATCTCTGGTGTAGAAGTGTCAATTGAATTCATGTGGATTTTTCTGGGCTAAGTGAGTTCTTTTAAATCTCCAAAAGGTCATTTCCTCTGCGTGAAGTGACAGAAGTTTGCTGATGAAGCACAATAAGCTTTGTACTTGTGTCCAGCCCCTACATACCTGGGGGTGGAGGAGCAGGAGAGGAAGCGGTTGACTTCTGTTTCCTATGGTACTAACGTAGTTAGTTTGGATAGTGAGGACCATGTTTCCTCTGCTGCCACGCCTTCCCTTTTCATTATAAGAAATTGCTGACTAGAAATTGGAGATCCCTTTATTCTTTCTCTTTTCACAATGACGACAGGGAGGGCTGGAGCAGTGAGGGGAAGCTGTGTTGTCAGGGCAGAGCTGTTCTTCCTCCACACCAGGCAGAGCCTGGGAGCGATGCTCAGAGGAAGCATCTCAGGTATTCTTACGGGTCAGGGCTTTCTAAAGGAAGCTTGAAGCCTTTTTTTAGAGGATGCTGAGTATGTGCCCCTTCAAAGGTTTAAACTCAGGCACTGGGGATTACCCATTGTTCTGGAAAATCTTTATTCTGCCAGCTTTCATGCAGATGTCCTTTCTGAAGAGATCTGATCTAGTACTGTGACACCACTTGTACATCACCTGCAGAGCTTTGCTTCTGCTTGAAAACCCGTCACATGCAACCATGGCACGTGGAGGCTTCCCCGTGGCTGGGGCTTCAGGGAAGCCTCTTGCAGAACTGAGAAAAAGACCAGCTCTGGGCACTGCCTCTCAACGGCTTAGAGTTAGTCAGCTTTACACACTTCCAAAAGCAGCTTTCCAAAGCTCTGTGCCAGACATGTTTCCATTTGAGCTCATGATATAGATGTTTCTGTTTAACAGAGTTTATTCAAACAAAAATGATTTTTGTCCTACTCCTCCCTCTTCGCTAGCACACAACTTCACAACCAGACTGCAAACTTCATCTCACTTCCTTCAGGGTGTCACAGTGCCAGTTTCAAACAGTGCCTTCTATTCACTAACTGCTTAGGCCTGGATAAATATTTTCTTTCTTTGCTCTGACACAGCTCACAAAATACGTTGGATTTCAAATGTCGCTTGCGCTGCTTTTCAGAGGCAGGCTCCTGTACAAAGGTATTGCTGTATGAACCTCGCTGGATAAGGCTGTGTTTTGGTCTTGTGCAGAGAAGCTGGTCAGAATGCTCTGACTGGACAAAAGGCTTGTGAAAAGGTAAATGAGAAGTGCTGCAGGCACACGCTGTTTTTTCCATACATCATTTTTTGTCCTGTGTGATTAGCTCTCTGTCACTCCTTTTGCTACCGTTGTCACTGCGGTTCTTTGCAGACTTGAATGGACTGTCCGTGTGCTTAAAATAACGCTGTGCTATCTTTGTCTCTTCACTTTCTAAAAATCAGGCCACCCTTGTACAGTCTGCATTGCTCTTAAAACCTCTGAGTCATAATTAGTGATTAGTAATTCTGCTAATCTTCTATACAGATGGAGGCCAGTTCGTTCTCAGAGACGGCAAAGAGGATCAAGCTATCAGTGCTGGAATATATTAGCTTAAACACCCTCCCACACACAAATACACATGTACACTTTTCCCTGCTAATTGGCCTGTCATTCATTTAAACATGCAGCAACTCTGTGTGTTGTGGAAGAAGAGGTGGGAAGAATAAGGGTCATCAAAATGCTGTGAACAGCCTGAAAGGGCTTGTTTTAACCATTAAAGGCTGTCATTGACAGTCAAAGCAACATCAGATTTAGGGCTGTGATGGTTTCCATGGTTGCTTTTCCAGCTGATGAAGAATAGATGCTATCCCAGTGATGGGTGCCCCAGTGTTCACTTTTCTGTTTGCTACTGGGTACAAACATGTGGTGCCAGCAGAGCTGGGAGTGCTGATGGAAAGGTTACTGAATGTAGCACATGCGCTGCATGTAGCACATACCCTGCATGGTGCTGCTGTGCTGCTCTCTGAGCATCCTGGTTTTACCTTTCCTTGGGCCAGTGGTTTTCTAGATAGAGTGATGTGAACTGGACAGATAGTGTGTGGCGTGAAGGCCATACTTGTTATCTTGTGTAGGCACTGTACTGGCTTGTGCAGGGCTGAGAAAGGCAAAGGACTGGAGGATGGGAGTGAAAGAAGCTTTGGAAGAAGAGCAGGAGAGGGCAGGGCAAGATTGCATAGCATGAAAATGACAGGCTGTGCAAGCAAGGAGGGAGATGGGAGAGACTACAGAATAAAAAACCAATCATCATTCTGACCCCATTCAGGTGAATGTCAAAACCCCTGATGCTCCAAACTGCACATGAACTTGCAAGAGAGTGTGGAAAATGAAACATGTAGAAGGAAAAACAGGCAGCAAAATTGCAATAGGACAGGAAAACTGAGATTGTAGATAGGAAACAAATGAGAGGAACAATCACTCCAGAAAGGTGGCTGCCCTAGGCAAAGAGGTCCCTGTCATGCTGAATGTAGAGTTGTTTGCCTGATGCCAGACTGGATGTGTCTGGTTGCCACAGCTGTTTTGGGAGAGCAAGTATGTTGGTGGAGATGAAGTCCAACAGGAGTCTGGTTGGGCAGGTGCCCTCAGCAGTCCTACAAGCTGATGTTTGCTAAGCCCTAGCAAAAGTGGCAGTAATTCGTCTCTAATATCAAGCACATTATATCTGCTCTTCTGGTAGCTTGTGAGTCACATAGACTTCCCCCAGCTCAACTCTTGAGACTCCAACAGCTTCCCTTTGCCGGAACCTCTCATGGGGATGCTGTATTTCTTTTAAACTCTTGTGTAGAAAAAAAAACAACACAGTACAGCTGAATTAGCTCAGATCTGTGTTTGGGAGTCTCGATCCTTTAAGGAGCTGTGCTCTGCTCTTCCTCCAGCTATTCCTGTCCCTGTGGTTATCCCAGAAGGGCAGAAGTTGGCACCACCCAGGTAACCTTCACGTCATTTCTCTAAGGAAAAATGACTCATCGTCTATTTTCCATCTTATTTTGGGGCTTTGGAGTCTGTTTTGGAGACAAATGCAAGTGTGTTAGTTTTGAGAGAGTATTTTGGACTGTCTCAGCTGCCAACCCTTAAGTTGCTGGTGCAGTCTGGACCAGCTGGCTGGACTTGACCTGACAAACTCCTGCCTGATGTGGGACCAGCTTAGGTTTTTCTGTTATGAAAGCTGTAATATTGAGCATTGTGTGAAATGCTTTTGTAGTCTCACAGCTATGACACTGTTAGCTTTTCCAAAGTAACTTTGGGGAAAAAAAACACAACACACCCTCTTTGTCTGCAGCTATTTAAAAGGTAGATATTTGATCAAAGCTAGTTCCTTTATGTTAAACAAAGAGGGCGAGACACCTCTGGCACCTCACTGCATCCCAGGTGTCTGGAGTAGTTGAGGTGAGTTGCCTTCTGGAGATGTCTGGATTGATGGTAATTTACAGAGGCAGCCCCAGCCTTGCTTCTCTTCCCAGTCACATCAGTAAGGCTCTGGCCTTACACAGTGCTCTGCAGCTTAATGGAGCTTGTTGTTGGCCTCAGACACTCAGTGCACAGAGCATCCTGTTTGAGGGAGTTCAGGGTGCCAAGAGGGCTCAGTACCTCTGAGGAGTGGGAGATGCCTGGCTCTGAGGTGCTCTCAAAAGTTTGACCCTGAGGTTCCTGCTTCCCATTCTGATAAAAGCCAGTTATTTTGATCCAAGTGTTGAACTTATATTTTTCTGTTAAAATTGATTCATGATTTATAAAAATTGAGGTGGAAAAATCTTTGTAGTTTGTCCTCTCTGTGCATAGTGACTGCTCAGTTGGGAGCATAAATAACTGAAGAGGAGCATCCAGCTAAAGGGAAGAGGTTGTTCTTGCTTCCAGGTGAGGTTGGCTTAGTGTGTGTCCAGAGCTCCTCCCTGCTCTGGTAGCATTTTGTGATGTTCCCCTGGCCTTGTCTCTTCTAGCCCACATTAGACACTGTGTAGTTCCCTTGGCATCAGTCTTCTTAACGTAATCAATGCAGAGAGAGGATGGGAGTCAGTGGTGTGATTTAGAAGCTTGGGTACACATACTCATATCACATAAAAGAAGGTTAATAATGCTGAACTGAGTATGCAAAGGAGAAACAAGCTGGTATTTTAGGGTTTTATGTGTGAATTTGGGATATTGTGCCTCTTGTACCTGCCTGGAGGTCAGGTTGGAGCTCTGGAGGTTACACGCTCCTGGATTTGGGTATATTCTTCAGTTCTCTTTTGTTTTCTCTATTTTCAGTGAAAGCAATGTTATATGGTTATTTGACATTTCTTTGGAGAAGAGGTCGGGTCTGCCTGACACAGTTACATGATTAGTGTTGCTGCATCAAAGCCCAGAGGTGTGGGAAGCCTGCTAGGTTGATGCACCAGAGGGGAAGTCAGGGAGATGAAGTAAAATTTGATGTTTTGCATACAGAAAACAGTCCTGCAAAGGAAGCAGCAGGTAGATGATTTCTTCCTGCACCTCTATCAGCAGCAAACTGCACTCCTGGGGACCAACCCTTGCCTCAGAACAAATTCAGATGGATGGTCAGTTCTGTAAACTCTGTCTGTGCTCCCGATTACGCAGTAGCCCGTGTCAGACAGCAGTCCTGTGCTTTGGAAAGGAGTTGAGCAAATCCAGTGAAACACTTGACCTAGGACTGTCTGTTACAGCAAGGAAGAGGTGAGCAGGTGAAATGAGGGTGGATGTGCTGAGAAGACAAGCTCTGGTTCTCTTCCTTTACCCGTATGCCCTCAGCTCCCTCTGGCTGCTGCAGGGCTAAGCCCGCAGCCCAGGGGTTGAAAGTGGAGGTGCTGTGCTGAGCTGAGCTCTAGTGTAAAGGCACCATCTGTCCCCTGGCTGGAAAGACAGAAGACCTGTGAGGTGGAAGAGCTGGGGAGAGTCATGGAAGCTCCCAGCAAGCAGAGAGCTGTTGGCATGGGGTGCTTATCTGGCTGCAGAACAGACAGGGACCTGTGGTCCCACAAAGTGTCTCACTACCCTGGGGCTGGCACCTTGTGCTATGCCTTCAGTTTGGTAACTTGGTTTTGTTTCATAAGAAAGGGGTTAATATTACAAAGGAAAGGGGGGGAAAAAAAATCTCACCACATTGTAATGCTTTCCCAGCTCGCCTCCATTTTTAACAATGGTGTTTCAGCCCTTGTGTCCCTTGACTCACGCTGGAAAGGCTTTTGTTTCTGAATCTGTAATCAAAGCAACAAACGTGAAGGTCATTTCCTTGAGATTATGTGGAAACGGAAGAAGTCCAGGATCGTGTCTCCCTTCTTCCCCCAGCTTGAATATCCAGAAAACACAAAAGCTTAGTACATGTACACTGGTGAATACTTCTTGGGTTTCTGCAGCCCCTTTAAACCAGGAGGACGAGTGGCTTTAAGGTAAGAGGCTTTATTTTACTTTCTGATGCTTATCAGCAACAGATCACGTTGTTTAGTGCTATTACAGTGTGCCCTAACTAAAACATCATAGGCAGTGTGAGTACAGGAGAACAGTCAGCCAGAAAGCAGTGTGGAGCAAAGTCAGTTTGTCTGGGGGTACTTTGGTTGTGCAGGCTGAAACCTTTTTGCTTGCTCATTTTTTGCCCTGTTAAAGACCAGTCCATACAAATTTCCTGGTATCTTTTGCACTCCATTGTAGAGATAAGGGGCTGTTTGTATACTCCCAGCATTTACAGCTGCTTTTCCTGCCTTTGTTGTAAGTGCTGCCTTGGCTGCTTTAGGAAAGTGCTAAATCTAAGCCTCATTTTGGTAACTTTGCTGCAGCTGGAGAGCAGGTCTGTAATTTCTGATTATAGAAAAATCTCATTTTCAGAGATCACTCTTATAGGCTGCTCTGAGACGTGATTTAAACTGAACAAAGCACAGATTCATAAGTCCTGTCAATGCCTGGTACAGTAGCTCCTTTCAGCATGTAACTATTAAATGTCTCATCAGTAAGGTCCCCACCCCTCTTGCCCCAAAAAAACCCCTCTTGAAGAGGTTGGCACTGGAGAGGCAGCAGCGCACATGGAGCTCATTAACGATTGTTGAGAAAAAGCCTTTGATTCAAAGTCCTTCTTTCACTTCAGAAGTGGGGCTTGGAGTGGTCCAGATTCGTGAAACCCCTGAGTGTCACAAGCACCACCCAGAAATGCTGCTCGGTGCCCTCTGCAACCGATACTCCCAGCTTTGACTTCACCCAGGGAGCTTAAGTTTTCAGCTTTTCTTAGTTTATCTGCTTGCTCTTTGCATTTTTTGAAGAGCTACAGATTTAAAGGTAGTTCAGAAGGACTTGTGATACAGGCTTTTTTTTTAAAACAAATGTTATTTCATTGCCTGCTGACCTCATGTCTTGTTGGAGGCTGGCAGCTGGGCTTCCTGAGGGGCTGCTGCCAAGCATGAGAGTGGCTGCAAAAGTCAGGATGGGGTATGAGACAAGTGCAAGAATCCCGAGGAGTCGGGATAGAAAGAAATGCAAGATGTCCTCAGAGGGCAATGCTACATGGAGAGGATGGCAGATATTTGGTGAAGGCTTGCTCTGCTTATATCTCCTGCCTCTGAAGCCTTCCCTTAAAAACCCAACCCAAAGGTGAACAGGTGGATGGTGGATAAGCAAGAAGTGCAGTGGAAGGAACAAAGGAGCCTTCTGTGAGAAGCCATCAAAGAGAGATAAGGGAGCTCTTCAGGGCTGAGGAGATGTAAAGAGGCTTCAAGGACAAGGTGTGTGTCTCTAGGGATGGGAAACTCTTCTCTAAGGGGATTTAGTCTTCTGTAAGTGTTCCCATGACAGAGAAAGCTGAGTTCCTGTTTCAGGAATGTCCAGGGATGGTTTCTGGGATGGGGTAAAAAACAGGAAAAGTTACCAAAAGCTCCCCAGAGAATCTCTGCCAAGATTTGTGTTGTAGAGACTTAAGCAAAGAAGTAGGAGCTTAACTGATTTGCCTCCAGCCTCTTTGGTTGGGGAACAAAGGTCAGACAGGGTTACAGGAGGGTAGGTGCCTGGTCCTGTCCCACCATGGGTAGGGGAGGCTGCTGCCTGTACATAGTGCCTTTTTTGGGGCTGAAACCACATTTGCCGCTTTGGGTAGTATCAGGAAAGCTCTCTGATCACATAGGATTTTCTTTTTCCCCCTTGAATTCCCAGAGGGTTGCACTGGAACAAAATATCACCATGGGCTTGTGCACAGTAACGACTTGACTGTGGTGTCTCAGCGCTGTTAGTGATAAGCACGTCCCCACCAGACATGAATTTATTAGCTGTGTTCTGCCAAGGAAAGCAGATGTTGGATAAAGTCTTTCATTGACTTGATATTTGTGGCAGATTTTCACTGATTGTTTCCTGTTAATGTTCTTGATTTTTAGGATTAGCTGTACTGTTGCCTGTCTATTCTTTTCTTTCTGATATTTTAAATAGATTGCTAAGTGGTAGGAACAGTAACATCAGGCCTCATGGAATGCTTTGATTTTGAGTATGAGATGCCCTTAATAGAAGAATACTGGTGCAACAAGAGGGCTGTTCCTTCAAGAAGGTGGCTAGCCTCTCTTCCTCTGTCAGAGGGGCTCAACATCCACTGAGAACATTACCAGCAAGATTCTGTGGCCTTCAGCATTGTCAAGAGAGCTGAGATGCTGTCTGGATCCCCCTTGTCAGCTCAAAAGCATGGGGCCAATGTAGCCAGCAGAGGAATTTCTGGAGCAGTGCATCTCTCTGCCTTGTGCTGTGGGACCTGCTGTTGCCTACACACTTGTAGCACGCTTCTCTGCATGCTGGTGTGCTGGTGATGGGCAAACAACCCCTGCACCCCTGTGTGGGAGGGAGAAGCAGCCAGGATGTGAAACCACTGTTGATAGCATCAGGATTCATGTTGCAATGGTTCCTTGTGGGGAGGAGAAGGGTTAGTTTCTATATTGCATACTTTTGGTAGAAACTGAGAAGCAGCAGCCCTCCAGATGTGTTACATTTGAGCAGTTTGGGAGAGGAGGAGAAAATTTAGAGCCCTATGACCTGTTCCAGTGAGTGGGAATTTTTCTAATGTGCCTGTTGTCCTGTACAAATCAAACCATCAGCAGAGCAAGTGAAAGAGTCCCTTAGATTTGCCATCCCCTGTAATGAGAAATAATACAATAAATGGGGAAAGGAGAGTCACATGGAAAGCGCATTGGCACTTGGCCCTGAACAGCCACAGTGCCTGCAGTGAGGGAGAGCACTTGGGCTGTTGCTTTGCCAGGTTTTTTTACTGGCTCGACTGGTGGGGCTTACAGGCAAGTCAGTCGATGCTCTGCAGGAGCCAGTTTTTTCATCATATCTTCAGTTCATGTGGCTATTTTAGGAAGGTGCCATACAACCCAGAGAGCCTCTTGGCCCTCTGTTACAGGCACTGTGTTTTATCTCTAACTCTTTGCCAAACTTCAGCAGAGCCAATGTTTCCAGGGAAAGCATTACCAAATGGGCATTTGTGCCAGCTTGCACTTAAGTTTTCTCTAGCCTGTCTCATCTGAAAACATATCTCTGTATGCCACATTCAGTTGGGTCTTCAAGTGTCTACCCCTACCTGACTGAATCTGAAACAAGAACCAAAGGGGACACTGAGGTCTGGAATTGCTTTGTACGTTCCCTGCAGTTGCTGTGGGGCTGGGATAGGAGTGTGCATGGACAATGTGGGCTCTGCAGCCTTTGGGAGGGACAGAGAGTAGCACTTGGAGTCACCTTGGTGAGATGAGTTGAGCCCTACAAGGGGCTTGCCATGGCACAAAGGGTGAAAGGTGAAGCCAGCCACTTCAGTGTATCGATGGCTATTTAACATTAAGCAGATACTGGCTTCTGTTGGTGTTAATAGCAAGATAACAAATGATTTAAGGCAAAGTCTTGGCCCTATTCAAGTTAAAGGCAAAATTTATCCACTACATCAGAGACAGAACTTCAGCCAAAGGTTTCTTTATGAAGTGAAGTTTAGGAAGGAGAGGCAGTATGTCTGGAGACATAGTCTGCTCCTTGTGAAGCTGGTGGAAGCTCAGCTGATACCTTCAAAGGGAATACAGCAAGTTTATCAGATCTGCATGAGCCAGGCTGTGGGGCCACAGTGGTATCTACCAAGTGCCTAAGCTACTGTGTGCAGAGACCAGGGAGAAAGCTGAGTTTTTTGGACCCAGAGCCAACCCTTTGTGTTTTGCAGGAGGTATCAGTGAGTACAGGAGACTACAAGGGGTGGGCTACTGTGCAGAGGAGATATCGTCTGGGGGCTCTTGTGCTGCAGCCCTTGCTGACAAAGGAGGTAATGGAGAGGCAGTAGAATGTGATGTGGCAGTAAGATGGAGGTGCATTGCCCTTCCCCAGATCCTCACCTGTGGGAGAGTGGAGCATTTCCAACCCCCTACTTACCTGTGTGCCTCTGAGCACCTCCCACCATGGGATGTGGGCATCTAGTCTGGGTCAGGGAAGATGTACTGGCTGCAAGCAGGCTGACAAGAAGGCAAAAGCATGGAGGCATTTTTGGAGATCTATGCAGATCCTTTATGAAGTTTCCATAGAAATGTTGGTAAAAAAAACAAGCTCCTGTTTGTTATTTTTCTGCTTATTCCATAAAGCTTTGAGCAACTCCAAGTGCTGGAACACGACAAGGCTTTGCTCTCCCGACAGACACACCAGGAAACTCTGAGGTCATTTAAACCATTGTAACTTTTTCCCTCTTCCCCCCAGCTGCATGCAGGCCCCTTCCTTCCAGAAGGACAGGCAAAGGCTTTTATTTTCCTGAGATGTGCCTAGTTAGGGCAGCTCCATATTGCAATACATTCTTGCAGCTTATTTCATAATTTTGATGAAGCTGTGCACGTTTACAGGCCAGATGAAAGCCCAACTTGGTTGTATCAAAGTCAATGAAGCAACACTGATCTAAGGCAGCTGAGGATCTGATCCTAAATGCCTTCAGATCTGAAGGAAAAAAAAACCCACCTAAATGCCAGTGAAAACCTGAGGTCAGTGTACAGGCTTCAATATTAAGCTTTGAAATCTCTTACAGGCTTCTGAATTAGAGAAGAGGGACTGGGGGGGAAAAAAAACCTTACAGGAAATTACTGGTGGTGCTTTGTAGACAGTTAACTGCAGCCACGGTAGGGATTTTGAGATGAATTTCAAGTGCAAGGCTGGTTCTCTGGGCTCCTGCACCTGCAAAGCAGCATTGCTGCCTCTGAATCCCTGGTCAAAGGCAGGACAGGACAATTTTGGGACTCCTATGCAACAGGCTCCATGGAAGCTGGATCCTTGTAGCAAAGGGGCAGCATTTCTGAACTGACCCACGTGCATATCATAAGTGAATGGGAATATCACTCTTCTGTTATCCCTGTGATTTTCTTTGGTGTTCTGACTGCTTGAGCCTGTTTCAGAAATAAATGATCCAGTTTTTACAATCCCTGTGCTAATGACGCATTGCAGCTCAATTTCTCGCCTTTAAAACTGCAGGTTTAAGGCTTTGTGTGCCAACCATTGATTTAGTGAAAACAATTCCTCTTTCACTCTCATGATTGGATGCACCAGTGCAGGTTTTTTCCTTCCTGTAGAATATCTTCTGGAGTTATCTATCTTACTTAACTTCTGTTGAATTTTAAATTCATGTGGTTATCCTGCAAGGAGCTTATGGAAGTATCCTGTGCAGTTCTGTGCAGCTGGGACTCAGTCCTCTGTGTGACAGTAAGAGGAGAGTTGGGAGAAGAGATTTGCCACTTCCAAAATGTTTGTCTTCATGGAGTTTGATGTGAAGCCTCACTGGATGGACGGGAGGTGCAGGGTGGTTTTAAAGCTTCCAGCAATGCACGATGTGGATACAGGGCTGTGGCTCAGCCAGCTTGTCCTTTAACAGACCACAGTTACCCCTCAGTGCAATGTGATCGTGCCAGAAGCATGTGCACATGGGCTGCTGAAGCCCAAACCATGACACATCCCAAATAAGAGCAGCTGGGATGCATGCACAGACCTCTGAGCATTTAATGCTCGAAATAGTTCCCAATTTTGGCTCAATTATTTGCAGCTCATGCATAATCCTCTCTGGCCACAGAGTTGTTAGGGTTTGGGTTTTTTCTGGCTTTCCCTTGTAGCAAAGACTCCAGACATTAAACCCAAAAAGGGCTTAGAAATAGAAGTCAGCAACAGATATGGCCAACTATACCAAGCAACATCTTTGTCATCTGCCCAGTTCTGGGAGGTGCAAGGTGGCCTGGATGGAGAGCAGCACATACAGATTTCCTTCTGTGCTGAGCCCTTTGTGATTTCTCATTCCTAAGCCACGCTTCAGCAGATGGGTTATACTTTGAGCTTTTTCTTGGCTTATGTTTTTTTGAGGTTTCCTGTTTACACCCTGTCTAATTACTTTTTTTCTTTTTCTTATTTTTCCCTGACTGGATGACACACATGGATGGCTAAAAATATTGTGTGTAGCCACCAGCTCTGAACAAGGAGGATGTTTCTAGTGAAGAGAAACAGTGTAAATATCCTGCATATGTTGGGGTTTTTTTTTTCCCAAATAAACATTCAGACTCAGGATATCACAAGGAATTGGCTTAAGTAGTCAAGGAGTAGAGTTGTTTTTTTTTTTTTTCCTATCTGCCTTGTTTCTTTCTTTTTAAAGGACTGATGTTTTGGAAAATGTGCCTGAATTAACAGAGGTGGAGAATTGGTCTTGATTTTTGTGCAACAAGTGAGATAGAAGGGGGAAAAAACGGTGAGGGTTTTTTTTCTACAGCTCAACAAAACCTTTCTGAACATGTTAACCCTCTATAAAATCACACTCACCCTATGCTTTAATTTTCACACATGGAGATTGAGAATTGTGTATTTCTTCTTCATCATCATCTGCCTTCTTCACTGAAGATCTGGGTAAACCAGGTTCTTGATCAAAGTCTGCTGTCAGTACTTGCCTTGTAAGTTAGGAGGGCTGACCTATTTTGCTATTACTGCACTTCTGCATCAGACAGTGTTTTTCTCCTCTTCACCCTTCTCCATTTGTTGAGGGGTTTATTGCTTATTTGTGTGCTGAGCATATCAGTGACTTGAGGAAACAATAAGAATCCAGCATCCCAGTATCTCAGTATGGATTTGCCAGAGGTGGGGCTGTGTGTTACGTCACTCTGCTCATTTCCTATTGAGAGTGAGATGAGATACAGGGATACTTCATGAATTTTGTGCTGATACTCCTTTTACTGAATAATAGCTTAAACATTAGCAGACTTTTAAAAATAACTGCTAGAAAGGGCAACTTGGGGCCATGTTGCAAAAATATAATGAATTTGTTAGTTTGTACAGACAATGCAAAATCAATGAGAATCAGCTGAAAACATAGATGTGTGTATATATATCCTAGGACTGCTCACACTTCAGCCAGACAGCTGTGTTCATCTTGTGATGAATTGGTCCAGCTATATAGAAAATCAATTATATTGTTCAGATTAGCAAGGCACACTGAATTAAAGATGAAAGAAAATGTATTTGCATGGGGCTGCAGGCTGGTGGATCTTGGAGAAACCCAGTGCCCTGAGAGCTGGGAAGCCAAGTGCCGAGTCCCTTCCCAGAGCCTGAGGAAACAGGCCTGTGAGCGGATGTGCTGTGGGGAAATAAATCACACTGGTGTCATTAGGGGAGTTAAAAACGAGTCCCATGCTGCTTCAGCTCCCAGGAGCTCAGGGTCTCTGGTTGCTGAACTATAGAGGCATTCTTCCACAGCCAAAGTCTTCTATGTATCCAGTGTTACTGTGGTTGGTGAATTGCTCTGTATGAAGCTCTCCAGCTTTTCTTCAGGCAAGAGGAGAGGATCAGACCATTGATACCAGTGGTGTTGCTGCACCATGGTCATTTTGCACCTCTGTGGCACTGCAGTGAGAAAACACGAGGCCAGTGGAAAGTGACTGATTCTTCAAAGCTTATGAGGTGCAATAGCCTCTGAAGCTATTCTGATTCTGGCTCTTGTAAGAACAAGGCTTGGAAAACGTGAGTACTGTCCTGTATGTTGGAGTCCTGTTTCCACCACGGGACAGCTCCGTGTGAGGAGAGAGTTGTCTTCTGGAGATGACCTCTCTGGTGGGCAACATTCCTGATGTAGGATGGGCTTGTGATTAGTAGTTGGGAGTGATTTGCTTCTGTTTCTGTTTAAGTATGGAGTAAGCCAAGTGAAGTGCTCTCTGCCCCATCAGGAATGGGGTGGGGATACTTGGAGTGAGCTCTTGAACAGCTGCAGGGTGCTGGTTGCCGAAGCTTTGGGTCTGCAAGTGGAGGATAAGGGCTGATGTTTGGAGTGCCCTAGTTAACACCACTTTATTTAGCAGCTGGAGCCTCCAAATGCAAAGCTGGTAGTCACCCCGGCAGGTCTGCATTCCTCAGCTGGGCTGTGGTGCCACGCAGTGAGTATTGAGAAGGTATCTTAGCAGGAATGTCTTTCTGAGATGTGTGTGCACAGGCTGGGGGGAACGGAGGGGTGCAAGCTGCAAATGGAGAGAGCTTTGGAGACCACCTTCTTCCTTGAGCTACAGCTAAGAGCAGACATTTATGTTCCTGGACATCGCTGTTATATTCCTGCCATGTGCCCAGAACTTTCCTGGGGTGACACCAGCACATGGCCATATAGAGCTTTAGATATATTTCCAGGAGCTGACAGGTTAGTCACAGGAGTGGGTGCTTTATTGCCAAGCATCCTGACATCTTCTGCAACTTCTTGACTTGCTAGTACTCTGGGAGCCAGGGATGTGATTTCTTCTGACATGAGATTCCTGGAGACTCAAGTACTAAGTGTTGTCTGTATCTCTATCTGTAAATCAGATTTCTAAGCTGTCCTTGTGTTTTCTTATCAATAAAGTCAGGGATAGTTCCATCATGCCTATCTTTAGGAGTGTCATGAGGCTTAATTACTTTTAAGATGCTTTACAGTTATCTTGGATAGCTGCACAGAAGCACAGATTATGGTTGGTATTTCTTTTATGTGTTAGTCTTCCCAGCAACCTTCTTTATCCTCAGCACAAGGCTTTGTGCACGTGTTTGCTGTAATAGAAACCTTTTTTACTTAACAATAGACAACTAAGGCAATTAAAACAGTCAGAAGTGATTAATGTGATTTCACTGGGTGAAAGCTAAAGCAGCTAGCAATTAAATAATGGCAACCCTTGTGCTATCTCAGAGCAACAGATGGGGAATGATTGAAAAATACTATTGGATGAGACACTTTGCAACAGGGGCAGATTGATAATTGGCTCTGGTCAGAGCCAGAAATATGCACCACCTTGAAGGGGTGTGCTGATGGAATGATTAATTGATGGTAACATGCAACCTATTTATGACCATGCAATGACAGACCTTCAGCTCTCAGGAACAAATGGACCCACGACTGGATCATAATGGATTTAAAGGCTCCAGGCAGTGTGTTCAGTGAGCAGGTAAATTGCAGGGACTGCACTGGAACGTGGAGTTGGGATGCTGTAACTTTGCTTCCAAAATCTGAAGGATAAGATGCTGGAAGTGATACCTTGCTGGGAGCATGGGCCTGTAGCTGCTGCAGCTCTGGACTGATGCCTCCTCAGGGTGCAGTACAGTGGGGAGAGGCCATGGTTTGCACAGGGACCATCACTGCCTCTCTGCAATGGTGCAGTCTCTGCCCTGCACATCTGTGTGCACCAGTCACTCTTCCTATGGCAATTTTCTACAAAATCATATTCACAGCGCTAGAGAACACAAAAAGGAAGGAGCTTCTTCCAGCTCAGCTTGTTCTGCAAATGGTCCTTCTACCAGTATTGGTCTTTTGGGGAGTGACTGTGTTTAGTCAGTGCCCTAAGTTGCCAGGCACTGTTTCTTCAGGCACTAGACAGAGTTGTGCTCAAAGACATTCACCTCTGACCTGTTTGCAGAGCTCCTCAGGAGGGGACTCCCTCTCAGCTTTGGGTCAAACTGAGCTCAATTAGTTGAAACAATGAAGCTTTGTTAACTTACAGCTGAAACAGGCTGAGTGGTGACAGAGGAGGCTGTGTCTTGGTAGCCCTTGCTGTGCAAACAGCTGCACATAGAAATGAGGATGGGACTGGGGGGGAGGCAGAAGGCCTTTTGCCAATTGTACTGCTATCAGGTATAAATTGTATTTATTTTTGAAGTCTTTATAAGGTTTAGATGTGTGACATCCTGGGACAGGAGATGCTGAGAGGGTGTTGGTGGCAGTAGAGCTCAGCCCTGTCCTCCTCTCCATCCCTGCGGAGCCAGGGAAGTGAAAGGAGAGACTACTGTGTGTTGCTGTTTAATCCCTCTGGGAGCTCCTATCTAAGCAAACCACCCTCAGCCTCTGCTCAGAGCTCAGGATTTATAGTCTGTGAGAAGCCTGTGCTGTCAGGAAAATGAGTTACTCTGAGGCTGGGAGAATAAATATAAAAGCCAGGTTGCCTTCACCAGCTCTCACCCGGAGAGCGTTGCGAAGCTGGTCCTCGCTGAAGCAGGCGAGAGGTCCAGAATTAGAACACATCTTAAATAATGTAAAAGCTTTCATGGAAATGTATTAGATTTCAAAGGGCAGATATTAAAAGGGCATAATGTGCAGCTATTTCTGAATTGCTCTCCTCTTAAAGAGAGAAAGACTGGTTGTTTGCAAGAGATAAATGTGACACAAAGTGGGAACCTGAGGTGGTTCAGATTTAATGTTGGAGGCTGTAAAGTACAGCCTATTCTTCATCACTCAGTTCAAACATCTCTCTTGATCTGTGTGAGCATCTAGATAAGAATCCTATGGAGGCAATGAGCTCTAGTGCTTGTGAAATGTTAGCCAAGAGAGAGGAATAATGTACCATGAGAGGCCCAGTCTAGACCAGATATCAGGTCCTCTGTCAAGAAACCAAATTTAGGCTGACCTGTCTGCAGGAATGGTTGGATAGATGGGGGGAGCTCATGGGTGTCTGGTCATCTCTGCTTGTCACTGGAGCAAAAGGCTGTTGTTGCTGCTTGTGGTTGTTGTACTAGACAGGCTGGTTTATCCTCAGATTAAATTCTTGTGGTTTTTATCTGATCCTGAGCTGTCCTAAGCATCATTAATTCTAGCCTGAAGCTGATGAGACCTGAGAGTGCTGAGGCAGCTCCCCAGACCAAGTCCTTGGAGAAGGACGCTGGGCTTGGCTATGGAGTGCATTCCCTCATTGGTGCAGACTGGATGCTTGCTACACACTGTCCTTGCCCCTGAGCCACTCATGATCTGGTGCAAGCCAGGAAAGCTGCTGAGCCTGCCCTTCCTCATGAGACTGTGTTGCTGTCTTTGCAGATGACAGAGGGCCGGCACTGCCAGGTGCATCTCCTCGATGACAGGAACTTGGAGCTGCTGGTTCAGGTAGTGCTTTTCTGGGCACTGCTAGCACAGTGCCTGAATGCTTATTTTCTTTAGCAGTGCTGTTGGAGGCTGATGCATAAGTGATGTTTTAAGAAAAGTTATATCTTTTACTAGAGCAACTGATGGAAGTGGAATGAACAGGTATGCTTTCAGGCATACACATGCCCTTGCTCAGACCTGAACTAGAAACACAGGATCATTTAGGTTGGGAAAGATCTTTAAGGTCATCAAGTCCAATTGATAACCCAGCACTGCCACATCTAGCACTAAACTATGTCCATAAATTGGCATTGTGCTTCCCTTGGGCATTGGTGCACAGTGGGCAAAACATCTGCCATCACTTCTGCATTCAGTTTTTCATCTACTTCCTCCAAATTTCATAAAGTGCACTAAACTCCCCCCTTGTGGTGATGTTTTTTGTAGGTTAGGGAGAAATGTCCTTATCTTGGGTGATGTGTTTTGTTCCTGTAACAGAACCCAAAGCATGAGATTCCCTACAAAATATGTTCTTGATTGAAAAATTCCTCCTGTTGTATATGCAGGAGAGCTGGAAGTGCTGCCTTTCTTGCCCAAAAAGAGGACAGCAGGCATGGATCTATGCACTTTGATGATGTGGGTTAAATACAGAATTATCTCTTCATGCTCCACATGTCCCACACAGCTCCATGGAGACACTGATTCCAACTACCCCCACTCTGATGCAGCCAATTCTGGACTGAGTTGGACAACAGGATTGTGACTTGGCCATGTGTACTTAAACACCATGCAGAGAAAATTTTATTATATATGAAAATTGTGGACTGAAATGAATTAAATTCTTTTTATTTTTTCAACAGCCCAAACTTTTGTCTCGAGAGTTACTGGATCTGGTGGCCTCACACTTCAACCTCAAGGAAAAGGAGTATTTTGGGATAACATTTATAGATGATACGTAAGTATATTCATTTATTTTCAACAGCGGTGTGATTATTGCAGTGTGGCAGCTCAGAGTGATGGAAAAATCACTTTCTTTTGAAGAAGAATTTTTCCTACCTTGTGCTTCTGCTGCTTGGCTGAAGAAAAGGGAAGGAACAAATCAGAACATATTTGGAAAATACCTTCTAGGCACAAACCAGGGAACGCTTGTAAAGTACCTCCCTGATGCTTTCACTTTTTGGGATTGTCTTGGTAGGTGAAAAAAATGGAATCAGCAACCATTTCTCCCACCAACACCCTCATCTTTTCTACTCTTTTAATAACAACAGAAAATTAACTGCTGCTATTGCTTTGCACTTCAATCTCAAATATATTATGGAGTCTTTTAAACACAGACTTCCCTAGCAGCAGTGAAATACAAGGTTAGTCCTTCCCATAAACAACTTTCCTCTAGCTTCCCTGTTACTTTCAGGTATCCAAGCTATTTTGCAGACTATCAGAAAGAGCTGTGAAAGCAGAACATGCTCAAAATATGTAACACTGCTTCCCAGCAGCTGGACTATTGCATATGCAGGGCAGCGTTGGGTGCAGTTTGTTACTGGTGCCAATGCCAGTGGGGCAGCTGCTGTCAATCCTCTGGCACCAGGCTGGGTGAGAGGCCTTGGTCAGGCTCTGGAGCACAGTGGGAGATCAGCTTCCATTGCATTAGCCCAGAGTCAGATGGTTAACTGGCATCCCAGCTGGTGTTTAGACTCAAAAATGTGGAGTGAGCACTGCTTAGAGCAGTAGCCACAGAGAGTTGTGCACTAAAACAGCCCCTAAATAGACCTCTTCTTGTCTAATAGGAATAATACCAGTCCCTGCTGCTCTCTGTCATTGCTTTTTATGGTGTCTTGGATGGAAGCCTTCACCTACAAATCACGTCGGAGCTGTATTTGGGCCACCCTGCCAGCTCCCATCTGCAGGTGCAGAACTGGCTCCGGGCAAGAGGCTTCTGTTGACAGAGCCAGTAGTAGCAACTCACTCTGGGGCCCTGAGCACAGCAGCCTGTTACTTTTACCAGCCACTCTCATCTTGGACTCTCCCTAGAATTTATTTGCCGTATCCTTGTTCTTTCAAGTGTTGGAAAAATACTTTCTCCCAGCTTGAGGATGCTGTTTGCACTTGGCTTATTTTTTACCCCCTAGAACAGCTGCGATGATACTCTTCTGCAGGTTTTCAGTTGCTGGCAGTCTCTCATGGTGAGCTTTAAAGTGGGCTTACTTAAAAGCTGTTGGCTTCCCCAGCAACACCAGTGGGACTCCAGAGGCTGCATTGAGTGTGTGGGGCTGGGCTGGGTGCTAGAAGGGAGCATGTGGCCTCTGGAGGGCACCCATGCCCCAGCCTTTCAGTAAGCCACAGCCTTCTGCACTCCTCCTTGGGCTCCAGGGTCCTGAGGGAGATTACTGGGGTTATGGAGGCATATTCTTGTTTTCTTTCTGGCTTCCTTCCAATTTCAATCAGAGCAGCCACTGCAGAAAGAAATGTGTTTTATACAGCTGCCTCATTATATGAGTGCACATGCAGTAAACCCCCCTCTGATCCAAAAAGGGTGTTTATGTCACCCTGGGTCTGGGGGTGATGCAGAACGGAAGTAGTTGGGGATACAGCAGCAGAGCTGTGGAATGCTTATGAAGCAGAAGAGGTCAGACCCAGTTCTATAGGCAAATGTTTGGCCCCTGCTACAGATGAGATCCCTCTGCTAGACGTGGGTTGTCGATGGAAATGTACCCATCTACAGCAAAGGAGGATATTTCAATAAGAGTATAGCTTTTTCTGGATGCCACATTTAGTGCTTCAGATGAAAATATGGTAGTGAAGAGCATTTTCTACCATTCAAAACTGAATTCCATCAAAATCTGACAGCAAGCAAAGGATTTGGTGAGATGTTTTCCTGCCTCAACTGAATCTCACACTGTTACAGTAACACTCGGAGTGACTGAGAGCAGTGAAAAGACCCTGTTTCTATATTTCCTGTCCCAGTTTCTAACCACCTCCCCAACCTGTTTCTGCAGAGGTCAGAGTGTCTGGCTCCAGCTGGATCACCGAGTCCTGGACCATGACTTGCCCAAGAAACCAGGCCCGGCAACTTTGTACTTTGCCGTTAGGTGAGTAATTGTTTCCACAAAGAAAACATTCCCACTTGGGTTTATTTATCACCAGGGGTTTTTGTTTAAAAGAACTGATTAGGGATTTGATAAATGTCAAAGCAATATGTTATTTTTGGAAGGAGATCAGGTCCTGGATAAGTGCTGCTTTCTTTACCATTGAGCTATGGAATAAAGTAGTTTGGAACCTGCTACGTTTAAAACTGTTACTAGGATATTTTCTGGGTTTTTTTTTTAGTTTAAAATCCTCTGTTTTAAAAACTTTTTTTTTGCCTGATTTGTCTGGAATAGTGCTACACTGTAATACAGTTTGTTCAGTCGTGCTTACTTTTTATCATGTTTACTTAAGGGTTGTCTGTACTTGAAAGGGATTGCTGATGGCTTCTTTACTCACACAGCTTAAGCCAGTCCCTAGGACAGAATAAAATCCCTGGCAAAGTGATGATTTTGACCAATGTAATTGCATTACTTTAGGGCTTTTGCTGGCAAAGCTTTGCTGGTTAAGGGCCTGAAAAAAAAACTATGTCCTGTGAGACAGAGCTGTGCTGGCAGAAAAGACCAAGCATCATATTCTGAATATTGTTGGAGTCGTTGTTTTTCTTGCACTCTGTGAGGAAAATGAGAGCGGACTGACCTCATTTGCTTTTCATATCTTGGTAAATTTATGCCTTGTGTACTTAATTATTTGAAGTACTTCCAAGGCAGAGCCTCTTGTGTAGTTAGGTCGGTTGGCACTGTCGCCTCACCACGTCCTCTGCACCCAGGTCGTTGAGGGAATGGTTCAAACAAGCAGCACTTTGTCTCTGATAAACATGTGCTTATTTGTGGTTGAGCTCAGAGCTGCTCTGCTGATCCCTACTTGATGATGGGCTCTTCAATGTATTTACTGACTGCCCAAGAAAGCTGTGAAGGCAGTCCTAGGACTTGAGCTTTTCTTTAGTTGGGATTAATGCTGTTGGCTCCTGAAGTTTGTTTTGGCCCTCTATGTTGCAAGATGGTCTTCTGCAGGACAGGCTGTGCAGAGACCTGGATGAGAGTTAATGTGTGAAGAGAGGGCTTGGAAAGATCAACTTGTGAAAACCAATTTTTAAGACTGACTACTCTGGGTTCATGAGATCCAAACCACACAACTAGGAGCCAAGGTGAGCAGTGAGTGAGAAGCACATCAGAAGGAGGAGGATACAGAAATAATTAGCAATATAGAAACTGTCTGATCTGTAGAAAATAGATATTCCAGCAGAAAAAACACTTCAAAACCTGCAGCTCTCTACTTAGTTACAACTTTTTGGATAAGTGACTCTAGGCCTTTGCTCTAAGCCAGATGCTTAGTGTGGTTAGTTCACACACTTATCTCTTGTTTCCACATTTTCCTGGTCCTACCCTGTTACTTAATTAAACTCTCATGAGAGCAGCTAAAACACACAGTTGCAGATATGCGTGCCCATGGCCTGAATGGAAAGGCCTGGTAGGGTGTGGGGCAAGTGGCATAGGCAGAGAGCCCCACACTTGACTTTCCCCCTGAACTGAGTGGTCTCCAGCCATGGCTCCTGCTACAGGGCCAGGGTGTCCTGGGGCTGGGTGAGCTCTCCAGGATGGTCCAGTGCCTTGTGTGTTTGAAATGCCTTCAACCATAAATAGAGCAAGTATTGCTTCAGTGTCACTTGTGTTTGAGATGCAAGTACAATGAGGCAAGACACTGAGCTGCTTTTCTAAGAAGCACCAGATGTGTCACAGCATCAGTTCTCAGCATCTTGCAGCACTGCACTGGACACTTTCCAGGAGCAATACTAGAAACAGGGGCAAGTCCCAGATAACGTGGTTATGACTCTTCTTTTGTTCATAACTTCTCACCCCTGAGCTTTTGCTGATCAGTAATGAAAGCCATGATAAGCCTTTCAGATTTCAATTCTGTTTCTGCAGGTGGCATAAACTCAGTCCAGACACAGAAATTTTCATATGGTACATGCAGCTGGCAAAGGGCAATATACTGTAGATTTAGGATTTAAGAAAGTGTCATTCTAGTCTCAAGGATGCTGACAGCATTGGAAATAAAAGCAGAACATACACTATCTGGTGTTCCCAAGCGTGCCTGTCATCCCCTGAGCAGCCTTATCTCTGTGGTCCAGTGTTCCCGATCTGTACTGTGGTGATAAGCACGTACAACTTTTACCATGGAAGAAGCGGAGCACGCAGACCTGGCTGGGGTAAGGTGTCAATGTCTGCCCAGGGCCCTCTCTCTAAATCCTCCAGTCTTCTGCTGTGTACCAGCAGTGACTTGGAGCTCTCTCCCTTCAAAAGTGTGGGCACTAACTGTGCTGCTTCTGACAAGTCAGCCTTGCTTGGTTCTTAGTTGAAAGAAACTGCAAGTGCATTAAATGAGGTTATTAGCTGATGAAAATCACCTTTTTGATGCTGCAGAGGGAGGAAGGCTTCAGCAGGCTGAGGAAGGTCTGTGCCATGAAGGCTCAGTCTGGCAGCAGGATGGAAAAGGGTGAAGAGTGAGGCTCCTGCCCTCTGCTCTGTATTTCTGGAGAGAAACACTCAAGTGTGTTTAAGGTGAAGTTTAGCAAAGGTGTTCAAGTCACGTGCAGTCAAGAGAGTGGAAATACCTGTGTCTCCTGCAGTTCTCTGTGAGAAGTGAGTCATGGAAATGTAAAATAGCCTTTCAGACGTCTGGGGCAAGCTGCAGGGCTTGGTCTGCCCTTGGACAGGCTGCATGCCTGTAAAGTAGGTAAATTATCTTCTTATTCTGCAGAGACATTCTAGGGAGTGCTTTAAATTAATTTGATGGAACATGCTGTAGGAATGTGAAGTATTAAAACAATTACTATTAAATGTATTGCTTGTCTCAAGTCACAGCATAAATCTTGCATCCATTCCTAACAAGTACCACAGGTGCCACTTTTACTGCTTCCTGCTGTGTGCTCCATGCTGCTGCTGTGGGCTTCTTCCAAAGTCTTGCAAGTCATCTACACAGAGATCAGTGGCTGGGTCTTGAGGCTGTGAGGAGCCTTAGGAGCACCATGGAGCTGTGGGAAGGATTGGCCTGCTTCTGATAAACATAATGGGCTGTGTGTCCGTCAAACACTCCTGCTCTCAAAGGCTGAGAAGCCCTGCTGTGGTCTGCACTGCTGAGGCATCCTCTCCTTTCGCCCAAGTCTTTGCTTGGCTGGAAAAAAAGTATGCTTGCTGTCTAGCGTCAGGTGAGAGAGTCTGGACCCAACACATTTATCCTCCATAAGCAGCTGGAGCACAGATACCCTGCTTTCAGATCCAGCTAAGGGAGGATTGATGGTTCCACCTTCATACAAATTTGTCTCTCATTAAACTGACTTGGCAGCTCCATGCTCCTCAAATTATAGATGTGTTTTCTCTGAAACATTTAATGCATCTCAGAGCTGTTCAGTGTGATGCTCCGAGTGAGTCAGAGAAGTGCACAGACAGGTTGTGTGCAGGTTTGCGGAGTGTCAGTGGCAGATGTGATGTTTGCTGTAGCACTAAAAGAAACTGAGACCTTTCTGCTAACCTTGGCTAGGCCAGAGTAGCCAGTACTGGGGTGGCTTCTGTTGACGTGTGCATCTGTGATGCACCCATGGCCCTGGGAAGAGGAATCCAGGGCCAGGCCAGGGAAGAAGGCAGCGAGTGCTGTGCAGAGTTGTAGCTCTTCCTTGTAAGCCACTGGTTTTGGTCCTCTGTTGTTATTAGGAGTGATGGACTTTGCTCCTTCAGCATTCAACAGGTTTTTACAATGAGGTGAAAAGTCATCAGATACCTACAACCTATTGAACAAGGAGTTTGTTGAGTCTGTCATCCTGTGATTTTTTTTTTTTCTGCCTGTTCCCTCCAATTAGGCAGGAAATTAAGGGCAGTAGCTCATAGTTCCTCTGTGCCATTTTATTGCTAGAGAACAAAACATAGGGGAAATAAAGGGATTTGGGAAGCAGATGAAACCTAGTCAAGAAAATAACTGGAGCAACGTTTTAACTTTTCAGGTTCTACATTGAGAGCATTTCCTTTCTCAAGGACAAAACTACTGTGGAGCTGTTCTTTCTGAATGCCAGGTCCTGTGTACACCAGGTAAGGCTCAGTTTCTTTCAGAGCTTCTTGTTGCACATCTCCCTTTCAGTGCTCCTGCACCTACACACTCCTATAAACTTTCTGGGAGCTGCATCTGAGTTCTCGACCTTATTGAAGTATTAAGATCTCAGTGTGCTTGCTTTCCTCCTTCACTTCAATACTGATGCTCCAAGGAAATAGAAAAGGGTGATGACTGTTTTCTGGTCCTGTTTGCACAGCCCCACTGTGTGCTTACTGCACTGAAATAAATCTTAAATTCTCAAAAGCTTTTAAGCTGTTTGAAATCCAAGCTGGAATTCTGCAGGAGGGCTCTGAGTGGTGTGGCCTTCTATATGCTGCATAGTGACCACTCAAGGCAAACATCTCTTCGCTGATCTCAAGTCAGACTTGTCTCAAGAAGAGAACATGTGTGAGGAAGGTCTTGTGCTGTGAACTTTGTTCCCAATTCCCTGATTTCCTGCCATAATTCAATAGAGTAGTAAAGCAATAAACACTATAAAGTAGCAATCAAAGCTAGTTATTAAACCACTTTCTGTATTTACTCTGGTTAAGAAGCTTCCACAATTTTCTTAAAATGCTGAAATTGATAAAATATATTCTTCTAGAAGTTACTTCATGGTATGGTAAACAAAGCCTTAAAAAACCAGGTTGATCTGCTACAGATACATCTAAGCCTGAAAACAGTGGTGTGGCAGCCACCTGTGCCATGTCCCTGCTAACTGGTGTGCAATAGCAGCTGCAGTTCAGTGAGCTTTAGCAATGCCTGATGTTTGTGGGATTCTCCAGTTAATATCAAACTTGAGCATCTGGTGCTTGATTTTAATCAGTCTAAGAGGGTTACTCAGCTCTTCATTTTTTCTTGGGAAACAATTTCATATGGTTAGCTGGTGATGGGGTTTGGTGGAGCCAACCAAAGTTTTCACCTTTAATATGCTTCAGAATTCAGAAGATTCTTGTTCAGTATCCAGTATTTGTTTATTTTATAGTGGGGTCAGAAACCTGATGTAAAAATGGTTAATGGCAAAGTTGTGACAGCTTTGTAAAGGAATTGCTGTCTGGAAGAGTAGAGGAAATTGGGGCCTTTTTACAAGATGCTAAAGGTTTAAGGATGCTTGAAGAACTTAAGGCCTCAGTGGTTAAGATGAATAAAAAGCAAATCTCTATTTGACACATCTGCTATGTTAAATAGTCTTGGCAATTCACAGTCATCCTTTCATTTAAAACTGGAGGAATTCAACTAGACAGCAAAAATAATTTTGGAATTGGAAAAGGGGTCTGGTTTTAGGACGGAATGTGAAAAATGACACTGCTATTGCAGCAAATGCTAGTCAATATTAAAACATGTGGGTGCAAGTACATGTATTTGTGTATGCACAAAGCATAGAGAAGGCAAAGGAGAAGAGGAGCATAAAAAAATTGCCCTTACTGATCACAGATACATGTCATCACATCAACAGAGTCACTTCTGGCATGGATAAATGTCACTGTTCAAGCAGCACAGCTCCATGTTACTGAGATGAAGTGCTGATGATGTGGCAGTAAGCAGACTGGGCATCACTTGGTTGAGTTCAGAGCTTTGGAAGAGATTTGAATGAAAGCTGGTTCATATCTTCTCCCCATGGCCTGTGAGGTGTGTGCTCTAATTGGTAGCAACCCAAAGTACTGTCTTCCTTGTTCCTGCAAGCAAACCTGACAGAAGGAGAGTGGGTTCTCTGCTGTGTCCAGGTTCAATTCTCCCACGGGACACAGACGAGGGGACGCACAAAGGCACCTTGGACACACTCCCTTGGTGTGTCTGCTCTCATGGCACTGCCCAGCTTCCTTGTGCTGTGGGGAAGGAGGTGGAGGATGTGGGATGGGTGGTGTTGGCCCTTGAATGTGAGCAGGTCTGCAGCTCCAGTAAAGCAAGTGGCTGATGCTCGCTGATGACAGTAAGGAATGTTTCCTGGTATTTCTCAGTCATAAATCCAGCTCAGGGAGGTTAGACCTGCTTCAATTCAGCTTTTCTGATTTTTTCCTCTCCTTTCTTTGCTGCATGAGTGAGGAAACATCAATGTTTTAAAAACCTGCAATGTATGGCCAGCCTGCATGCTCGGGAGTGCTCCCCAATGCATGAGGTGTGCTTGAGGATCCCTATCAAGCTTATATCCTAACCTGGATCTTTGCATGAAGCTTGTGCTCTGTGTGGGCCAGGAATGTGGCTCAGAGGGTAAATGCTGTAATAGTGGGGTGTGAGAAGACTTGGTGGATAAGATTGCTTAAAAGCTAGTTGTGTTTTTTGCTTTTGCAAAGCAGCTTCCAAAGGTTTCACAGCAGCTTGTTCCCCATAAGGGGGACAGTGCGTGAGAAGCTCAAATCCAGGGTGGTGCAGAGTCCTGATGCTCAAAGGAGTCAGTGTTTGTGCTTTTTTGACACTGCTGAGCACTGGCATGTGTTGACAGCACTGCAGTGTGTAGATACCTGTGCTTCTGTGGCTGGTGTGCTTTAAAGGAAGGCAGTGCTTCCCTGAGCAGAGGGTGAGCAGGTGATGTTGCCCAGTGTGTGGGGGGGCGTGTGTGTTGGGGCTTCTGCCAGCAGGTAGGGCACAACATAGGAGCCAGCTGAAGGCTCAGGTGAACACAGCTGTTGTTGGCAAAGTACTGTTCTAGTCCCTCCACTGGAAGGACTTGTCTGTGGCTTATGAGGTTCAGAGGGTGCATCAGAAATGTATCTGCAGTGTTGTGAGAGATCTGAGGGCAATCCTGTGTGTGAAATCCTGGAAGTGGCTGTATCTGATCAAACAAAATGATGTCTCCTTAATGAAGTCTGGCATCTCTGTGTCTAGGCTGGAGCTGCTGGGCTGGGCACATTGGCCATCTTTCCCCAGATGATTCCAGAGAGGTTTTGTTCACAGCCAAAAAAAAGAAAAACAGAATAAAAAATAATTATCTTGAATACATTAATTACACAATTAATTACAAAATATGGATTCTGAACAATACATAATGGAATAAAAACCTGCATAGAAGTTTTTCCAAGGACACAGGCTGGCTTGGTGCTGTGTAGTGCACAGCCACACTCTCCTTCCTCACCTTCCAACTCCACATTCCTTCCTGTGAATCTCTGTGCTTCTTCCTGCAAATCAGGTACTCCTTTCCCCTGCCAAGGGCTGGAGGAATCTGGAGCTTCTGCATTTTGCATTTGCTGTAGACAGTTTGGCAAGGGAGAGGTAAAATAGACAATACAATCTCTACTGCCAACAACTTCTTTATTTCCCACCCACTCATCCACCTCTGTGCTCCTCTGCATAGTCCATCCTCTGTTGTGCCTCTGGGATTTTTGATGCTACATGCCAGGTTTATGCACCCTCTGCTGTTCTCTGTGCAGTCCCATCTGCCTTGTGTATGCAGAGAATTGCTATGCAGTGAGTGTGAAGTGTCCACAGCTGCTCCTTTCTGCTGCACCCTCATCTTAACTCACCACTGCATCCTCCTATGCAGTATAACACAGCACCGCTTTACACACCTGGAGAATAAACCTCCACTGCTGGATTTGCCAACCCAATCTATTCAGCAGTTGCTGGCCTTGTCTCCTTGCATATCATAGAATCAAGTCCAAGCCCACCACTACCCCATGGCCCTCAGCAGCTCAGCTCCATGGCTTTGCAATAGGTCCAGGGCTGGGGACTCCCCTCACCTCCCTGGGCAGCCTGGCACAGGGGCTGACAACCTTCTCAGGGAAAAAGTTCTTCCTCAGTTCCCATCTACACCTCCCCTAATGCATTTGAGCTCATTTCCTTTTGTCCTGTCATTCGTTACTTGGGAGCAGAGACCATCCCCCACCTCACCCCAGGTTCCTGTCAGGGAGTTACAGAGAGTGCTCCCATCTCCCCTCAGCCTCCTCTTCTCCAGACAGAACACTCCCAGCTCCCTCAGCTATATTCCCTGTCACACTTGTCCTCCAGCCTCTTCCCCAGCTCTGGTGCCCAGCTCTGGACACACTCCAGCCCCTCAGTTTCATTCTTGTAGTGAGGGGCCCAATGGCTATGAACTGAATGCAACATTTGCTTTTAAGAGTGCCTGGTGTTTCCTCCCAGCTGTTGTGTGTTTAAGTCTTGGCCTCCAGCTGATACAACAAATGTTACTAGTGCTGTTGCCCTACCCTTCTTTCACATTGTGCTGCCCTCTTTTTCCTTGCTCTGATGTTGCAGTCCCCAAGCCCTCTCAGCCCTGTGTGGTCCAACCAGCTGCCTGGCTCACGCTCACCAGCATCCACAGTCCTTGGGTTGGAGCTCTGAGAAGCCAAATACACTGCCAGGAACAGCTTAGGCCACCAAGCAGGAGCTGGAAGCTGGTAAAGCTTAGATCTCTAGGACTATGGAAAGACCTCCCAGTGACTTAGAAGCTCACTTATCCATATATATTTTGGGAGAACGCAAAAGGCTAGAAGGATGGTGAGTTTTCTTTACACACCTCTCTTCTTCAAGGCAGCCTGAAAACTTTCAGTGGTGACAACTTCAATTTGAAAGCTTTCTCTCCTGTCGTTGGCTTAAAGAAGCTGGATTTAGGTTTATAGCTATCTCTGAAATCTGCTATACAGCAGGAATTTCAAATAGTGAAAGTCTAGCACTTGGTTTCAGGTGAAAATTAGTATCTCGGAACTGATGTTTGCACAGGGATAGAGGAGCTTTGTAACATGTTCAGTGTATTATTGCACAGCCCGTGACCATAGCTCGGATACTTTTAAGGAGATGGGTCAGAGCTGGTCATGCACATGTTGATGATAGATTTGGAAAGATAAATAAGTCTTTTCTTCTTTGAAAACAGCCAAGTTTGGAAAAATAACACCCTACTTGGCTAGCAAAGTACTGTCAAGTTTATAATGCATTAGAGCTAACCTTCATATAGCTCTGCAGCCATACGGTTGACTCTCTGCCAATCCTTAAAATACTTTCTATAAACTCAGATCTTGGTCAAATTGGCTGTGTTCCCCTTTTCCTCTCTATATTTGGGTGTTGGGGGAGGGTTATTTATTTAATTTCCCATTTCAAGGACTTGTAAGAATTGCTTTAAATAAAAAGGAAGAAGTTGAAGGAAATGGAAGTTTTCAGAGGAGCCTGTAACTGTGATAGCTTTGTGAACAGCAATGCTTGTGAGCACTTGGCAGTGCTCAAGACCAGGAAGAGCTGTTGAAACAGACCCCTAGTGTGAGCATACAGTCTGGCTGGCTTCCAGCTCATGGAGAGCAAAGTGGTCATATATCAGAGAGCTCACGAAAGCTTTATAACAGGTATTTTCTACTTGTTCCCCCTCTCAAGGGAAAGGGGAGCGTTCCCATGCAGCCTCGGAGCACCATGGGGAGCAATCCTAGCCAAGGCTATTAAAATCTGCTCTGTCCATCACCTGTGTTTGCTGTTCTGCTCCTGAATACAGTGTGTGCAAAGCCCAGGGTGAGGATCAGCAGGACCAGAACCTTCAGGGCTGTTATCTTCCTTGGGTGCTGGCAGCTGCTTCCATGGCCCAAACCCCCAGCAGTGTGTCAGCAGATAAGAAGGATGGAGCATGGTTATACCTGTGACAAAATGTGACAGCAGAAAGCAAGACTCCACTGCTGATGCAACCTGACCGATCTCCCTGGGGCCTCCCTTCTTGTAACCCCTTGTGCATGAGACTGCACATAGGGCTGTGCTGGCTTAGGGAGAGATTTGGCTATGGTGTGGATACACACAGCTGAGATTGGTCCAGGGCTTCCTGCTATAAATGGTGAAGGAAACTATTGAGGCTCCTGCCAGGGGAGGTGAAGATTGTGTTCCCAGTGGGCTGCCCCATTGCATAGGAAGATTCAGTTGGCTTGCAGCCAAGTTTCATACCTTGTTGGTGACTACATCAAGAGGTACTCCTGGCCCTAATTGCTGCTATTAATTGCAGGTGAGAGTTTTGCACCTTTGATCTCCTGGCCCCCAGCATAAAGATGCTGTGACAGCTCAGTCAGCTCTGGTTTGGGTGAGTGTTTGGTATCTCACTGAGGTGCTAGAGCAGGAAAGCGAAAGGCTGTGATTATACATCAAATCTAATGACACTTGCCATATACTCTGGCTTGCAAACAGGGAAGTCTTTATGTCCTTCCCCCATGTTCTGCTTTTACTCTCATATTAAACACGCTCCCATTGCACAGAACTGTGCAGACAACTCTCAGAGTACTTCCTGCAGTCCCTGGAGTTTCGTCTAATTGTTAGCTGAAGCATAAAACCCAAGCAAGGGAGACTGATGAGGATGGCTGGCAGAGACAGCAAAACAAAGGGTGTAGCAGAAATCTGAAGCTTTTCCTCACCACAAGGCACTACCAGCTACTCTTTTGGCTGAGTTGGCCTAGGCTGCTGAGGTGAGAAGGAGCAGGTCCTGCCAGGAGAGAGCTGTGGTGACCGAAGCACATGCACTGAGATGTGTTTGGTCTCTAGTCACGCTCTTGTATGTGTAGGAAGGGCTGTGAGGCTCAGTGGATGAAATAAAAGATGTTATGGACCCTCTAAATCCTGTGAAGCAACTAAGAAGCCTTCTGAGCCATCCAGGTTGTGCTCATGTGGAGTAAGTGCAGTGAGTGCAAATTTAAGGAGGTTCAGTAGGACCAGCCTTTAATTTGCTTCTGTTAAGACTCATATTCTGCATCTCCTACTGGTTTAGTGCTTTACTTTCCCTTCCTAATGTGCTGGAGTCTGATACTTGCTTTGCTGAGCTTTTTCTTAGCCCACTGTTTGTCTTTGGGAAACTGGTCCCAGTTGAGGTGCTCAGCAAAGTCTGAAGCTTATGATGCAGAAGGCAATGGGTTGGGCCATGGAAGGAAAGGGGGAACAGCAGACAACAGCACAAGGATTGAGAGGGAGGTGTGAAATGCACATCATTGGGATGGGCACTTTGAAGCTGGAGAGTGATTCCTTCCTTGCCATTGTTTGCCTCCTCGATGTAATTACCCTGCACAGCCACACCAACCTGGCAACTTGTTGAATTGCCTTGACCTAGTTCCTCCTTCGCTGCTCAACATGCTCAATGTAAGTTGCAGCCAATAACCCCTCCCCAGCCTGTCCTGGGAGCTCAGGCCACTTTCTGCAGCTTCTGATCCCAAAGAAACCTTCAATACTGTGAAGCTGCTGAGCTCTTTGTGCTGCAGGGACCTGCTTTTGCCTTTTCTGGTGTCAGGACCCATCCAGGGGTCCCTGGGAAGTCACAACAGTGCCAGGTGCAGATATTGGCATCGCTCTCTTCACTTGTGTTGGGTCCACACCCAGCTAATTGCCTCCCTGGGTTTGTACACCTTCTTGCAGACATTTGGATCCTTCCTTTCCCTCTGTCTAATTGCACCCTTCTTTCTCTTAGCCTTTTTTAATCACCTTTCAGTAATGATAGGTAATTATATTCAATAGTGTGGCTGTCTCGAGGCTATTCCATCACAGTGTGTTTATTTAGGAGTGTCTTTGGTTAATATAAACTTTTTAAGGGGTTGGTTTGGGGGAAGAAAGAGGTGTGTTAATATCTCACTTGTCAGATCTCCACGTGAAATGTTTCTGCTGTTAGTGTTTAATCTCTGGAGATTTCATTGTGCTTTGAAAAAAAAAAAAGGACATCTGTTTTCATTTCTTGCTCTGGCTCTAAAGAGTTAAAGATGACAGCTCCTGTGTGTTGGTATTTTTGTTGTTAATCTGCTTTAATCTGAGTTTACAGTCTAAAAATTTGCTCAGCACAGTTAATGCTCATCTGACTATCTTCATTCTTGATCTGTGTTTCCATCAGGATTTCACACTTGTATCTCTATGGCAGTCAGTTGCAGTGTTGTTGCTGTGTCTAATGAGAGTTCCCTGCACTATTCCTGACCAAGCCATGTGATTTTTATCACCTTCCTAAATCTATGTCTATCCAGCAGAAAGCTTGAGCTACAATCTGAATTGGAGGCTTAATTCTAGCCATGGACAGGAGTTGGTCTTTACTTGCTGTAGATGTGGTGACCTATTTCTGCTCTATGGTAATTGCCACCTGGTTTAGACAACTGCTACAAGCCTCTTATTATTCTGATGTTTGTCAGTATCACAGAAGCTACCACCTGAAACTGTTGGATCAAATGTCGTGTTTAGATAAGCCAGTGGCATTTTGGAGAGCTACATGAGGGGGGCTGAATCTGTCTCATTGGTTTAAGTGATTGGTCTCTGTGCAAACTCTAATTGAGAAGTATCAATTTCATCTCCTCCCTGGAGCTGAACTCACCAGTCTGTTTAAACTTATTTACATCTAAAATGTAGAAGACTCAGATTCCATTATCTGAATTGCATCCATCTGCTTAACTTAGTGGTACTGACCTTATTCCCACTTGGGATAAATCTAGGAGAACCTTCCATCTTCATCTTCAACACATGGCCATGACAGCACTCGCTGCCCTGGCTCTCAGCTCCCTGCCTGCTCACTGAAGTCCCTGCTGAAATGACCCTGGCAATTGCAGGTGTTACCAGTGAATCTTCTTTCAGCCATTTCTCCCATCTATTTTTCAAACCTGACCTTGCTGTTAAAGCAATGCTGAAACAGAGACCCTCATCTGCCAGCCTCAGGGACAGTGGATGGTTACACAACCCAAACGCTGCCTGAGTTGCAGTAGCTACATGACCAAGTCCAGAGCTGACCAAACTCCTTGAGAGCCCAGGGCTGGATTACATTACAGCAATGGCCAACTGGGGAACCAGATGGTAAATTATGTTAGATTAGGATGGAAAACAATTCCAGGCTCAGGGGGAATTGTCCAAGAGACTGTCACTTGTATAGCATTAGTCTGTTAGGCTTTGGAATCCCTTGCTTCAAACCCTCACTCCACTACTTAGATATTGTGTGACCTCAGGGTAGTCCCTTTGCCTCCCTGCATCTCTTTCCTTTGATTTTTAGGGTAGGGGCTTTCTTGATTGCTTTTCTGGGTTGGGTTTTTTTAGTGCAGAACCTCCCTCAGAGTGGCCTCAGTCTCCAGTTGTTGTTATTTTATGTTGATATGTGATAATAATTAGGGCAGGTCCACCCTGTTATGAGGGTTGCAATAGCTGGAGAGCCTTGGTGGCAGCTCCACAGCTGAGGTGTCCTGTTGTCCCCTTTGCTCTGGTCAAAACACTTTCAGTGTCATGTCTGAGAGATGTTGGGTGAGCAAGGACCTTCTTACATGTTGACTCCCCACTACAACCTCTAAGCAAACAGTGCTCAAAACTGAGGCCACCAGCACAGCAAAACTCTCACTATGAAAGCAAAGGTAGAAACATCGTCACCTGAAGAAGGGAGTCCCCCTCCAGCCTGTTCATCCTTCTAAAACCTTAAATGAAGTGGTTTGTGGGATCACTTAACATTTGTGGCAATGCCATAGCAGCCCAGTAAAGTGACCAGAATTTCTAAATGCTGGTGTTTAGGAACAAGTAAATAAACATGGGAGAGCAGCCTCATAATTACTATTGCTAATTAGTTAATGGCTGTGAGGTGCTTTGAAGATGAAAAGTGAAGAGGTGCTTGGTTATTAAGTCCCAAACGCTCCTGTAATGCCAGCAGCAGATATTGCTATGGGTCAGCAGAGACTTGCTTCTGCAGTAGCTCACCCAGTGCTGCAAAGTTTTTCATGGAGCCAGGAACAAAGAAGAAAGGGCCTTTGATGTGAGAATTGCAAATGGATAGTCAAATCTTGATGAGATTCTTGTAGGCCTGAAATGTGATGAGCTGCATGTAGCTGATTCCACCTTGGGGCAGGGAGATGTTGGTGATGATGAGCTGTTAAGGTCCCTTCTGGCCCTGTTTTCCCTGATTTCCCTGATTTTTGGGGTCCAGGGGGACAGCTTTGCTGAACTTAGAGCCCATCTTTCCTGCTGAGCAGAGGTTCTTCGCAATGACACTTTCTCATGTCTGGGTTCCCTTCTGCCAATGCAGCAAAGTGTGGTGCTGGGATGTCCTGATCTCCTGTAATCTTTGCACTACCACAGTTGACCTCAGAGGCTGTTTGAGCAGATGCAATTTAAGCTGAATAAAGGCAGCTCAGATGTGCATGACAAAGGCTAACCAGATACAGACCTGGAAGTAACAAACTGCCTTAAAGTTGCACCTATGTGAAGAGTTTCTGAGCTGCAATCCTTGCCTTTTCTCTTAAGTATCAACATGAAAGAGGAAGGATGAACTTGAAGCTTTTTTTTTCCCCTCCTAATTTTGTGATGTGCTCCTCCTCTTCTAATAAAGTATGCCTGGGAATGCTTTAGAGGCTACTTCTGCATAGCTGTTGCCACACCTGTTGGGAAGGGGAAATTCCTCTTGGCCTGCCATTTCAGAGCAGCCTGGGGGAGCACTGCTGCTGGAATGTTTTATTGACAAAGCTGGCAAAAAAAAAACCCTCCTTTCCATGAAAATCGAATGATTTGTTTGTTCACTTTTGAATTTAGTCTCTGTGGGCCAGACCTGCAGCTGTGGTAAATTAGCTCAGCTCCAGATGTGCCCTATATATTCTGAGATGTCATTTCCTTGTATCTGTATGTGATTCTGCACATCTTCCTGCTATCTAGCTTTTGGCCTGCTTTGTCCCCTCATTCAGCCAACAGATCCTGAGGACAGAGAGTGTGTTGGGATCTGGGTGGCAGGAGATAGGCACTGTGTCTGCTGTCTTCACCTGTAGAGGAAAAAAA
>WBNH01007126.1:833558-906157 GCA_013401255.1 Urocolius indicus
CTGCTGTCTCTTCACCTAGAGGAAAAAAAAATACCTCTGTTTTCATGGGCTAGTTCCTGGGCTCTGTTTTGTCCTTTATACAGTTTGCAAGATGCAGTGAGGATCCAACTCTAAGTGCATCTTCTGTGCTCTTCCAGTGTTACAGCCAATCCCAGTATAGAATCAAGAGCAGAGTTTTGCTAACTCTGACAGGCTGCTCTTAAGCTTGCAAGCGGGGGAGAAAAGAGATCCTTGTAATAGTTTTGATGTTTTGGCGTTTATCAACTGCATGTCTAGTACTGTCAGGGCAGGACTGGTTTTGAGTGGGGTCGAGGCACAGATTTCCAGCATGGAGTTCAGTGCAGACTCTCTGGACATTGCACTTAGGACTCCAGTGTAGCTGCAAGAGCTGGAGGCTGCAAGATCCAGGCAGCGCGGGGCAGAGGACGCTTAGTTATGCTATCCTTGTGATCAGCGCTGTTTATCTAGTACCACCATCGAAACAAAGACCTGTGCTCCAAGGTATAAAAATCCCTCTGCGGCAGCCCTGTCTCTCTCTGTGCTTCACGCCGAGTCGCTTTGGCAGGGTGCGGGATGCGGTCCCTGACAGCCGCGCACTCGGGTGCGGGGACCCAAAGCCGCGTCCAGTAAAACGCCATCACTGGTAAAGGAAACGTGAACGGGGAGAGAGGGCTTTGCGGGGAGGAAGAGGAGGAAGAAGGGCCCTGCCACCGTGGGTCCTGTACATGCCCAGAAGCGGCGGATCGACGGCAAGAACTCGCGTTGCCCAGCCCGGGGTGGCCGCGGGGCGGGAGGAGAGGGACGGCCCCAGGGCGAGCGGGGAGGGTCCGGGGCGGGCCCGGCTGACGTTCTGCTCTCTCCCGGTACAGGGGCAGATTGAGGTGGAGAGTGAGACGGTCTTCAAGTTGGCAGCTCTGATTTTGCAGGTAAGCGCCTTTTCCTCCCGCGTCGGTTCGGCCGGGACCCGTAATTTGGGCTTCCTTCAGTTCTGCTGCCTTTCGAGGCTTTTTTTTTTTTCCCTCGCTCTGTAAAGATAAAACCTCGCAGAGCTGTTTGTAGCCTCTGCAGCTGGGGCAGGGGGAAAGCTGAAGAATTTAGGGGTTGTTTTTCTCACATGCAAGTGAGAGACTATTTGAGGAGTTTTAAATGGAAAGCAGGAAGGAAAGAGGAAAAACTCATCGAGGCAAGGCATTTATTTGGGCAGATTTCCAGCTAATTTATCACTTATTCTTATTTAAATACATTCAAGAGTTCTAGGAAGAGTATAACATTGTAGCTAAATCTGCTAGATTATGCCAGTGAATCTTGCTTTGAGAGCTTGTGTTCCTGATGCCTCTGTTATGTTAAAATAGACTATGTCAGTTTTCCCTTTCTTTAATCAAGTTTTGTTGCACTCAAACTCTTGTCAGTTACCACTATGAAATGAAATTCTGCCTTTAGAATGTTGGTGCTTTTTGCTGTTGCATTCTCAGTGCAAAGCTGCAGTGGCTTGATCTGCTCAAACCGTTGTTTTCTTCTTGAGTGAGCACAGTTCCTCTCTGCTGCTGAGCTTGCCTGTAAAGCCAACCTCTAACTGGATGTTGCTTGGCCAGAGAGAGAATTGTATTTCACATCTCAAGCAGTTAAAAGTGACATTTGATTTGCAATGTGAAATTCATCCTCGTTTTGGAAGTGGTTTTATTTGTGGTGTAGGTGGATAATCTATAGCTGGAAGTGTAAAGAGCCAAGTTTTGTTCTTGAGTGCAAGCAGGCAGGCTCCATGCTTTGCATTAAGTGCAGCTGGGGTCAGGATCTGGCCACAGAGCTGTGGGAGTGGGGAAGTGAACAATGCTGGGAAAATCAAGGACTTTTGAAGAGCTCATGTTTTAATTCTGTCACTGTTTTTCAATTGTAGGAAGCTAAAGGGGACTATTCCAGGTAATAACATTTTCCTTTTTAATACTAGTGTACTTGATGGATGTGTTTTTCTGTGTTGGCATTGTATTGCAAACAATCAAAAATGGGGATAAAGTCCAGCCACAGCTTGTGGCTGGAGAAAGCAAAAAAGCTGCAGTCTGGAGGGTGAGTAGCAAGTGCCTTTTTTGAGGAGGCTCCAGCTCAAAACCATTTTGCAAGACGTCCCTCTTTGCTCCCCTCCCTAAATGCAGGTGCCAAAGCAGGAAAGGGAGAAAGCTCCCACACTTTTTTCCTCCTCAAGCCAGTGCTTTGCACGGTAGCTTGTGTCCACGCAGGTGCCCTTGCCCGCAGCACTGCATGGCCGCAGCAGCTGCCTGCACTGGGGATCAATGAGCCGCTTTCTTCGGCAGCTGCCCCGCGGGGCCTCTCCTTTCCCACACTTGACCCAACAGTTGTGTGGTAGCTGGTGGGCAACTCGGTTGCTGGGCTTTAACTGTCTAAAGCTGCATCATCAGACTGGGCTCGCCCTTGGAGATGGCTTTTTGCCATGCAGTGGTTATGAGAAGTGGCCATGGGGAGCTGTGGGGAGGAGATGGGCTCGCACTCGTACCTGTTAGAGCCAATGAAAAGACCTTCAATTAGCAACAGCTCACTAAGCAAATAGAAATTTAGAAGGTTGGCTTTGGTCGTGTTAATATTTTACTACTTGCTGTGTTTCCATTTGGGAAGAGAGATGTGTTTATTCTTTAGCTACAATGGCCTCCAAGAACTACACTTTGAAAATGCTCAGTACAGATCTATTTGCTCTATGTGGGGAGCAAGTCATGTCTGACTGCCAAAGCCTGTAGCAGTGACATACTCTGCTTTTCCTTCAGTGCACAGTTGTCAAATAAGTGCCAGTGCTGCTGCCAAAGACCCCTTCTTCTCCAAATACCAGTTCTTTCTCCACTGAAGGATATGCTCTGTGAAGTCCATCATAACCTCCTTCTCCTTTCAGTTGAGTAGGGAGGAAAAGATGTGGTTGTGAATAAGATCAACTGGATGGGTTGGCTATACAGACAGTTTCTGTTTCTGTCTGTGCTGCAGACCTGCTTTGTGATCCACAGTGTTTAGCTTTATAGCCACAGTGTGCTGCATTACTCTCTAGAAAGACTGTTCATCTTTCCTGATCTCATGGGAACACCCTAAAATGCCCTAAGCTTAACTCACTTTAGGCACAGATAACCAGGGAGTCACTGTTCCCTTGACAAGAAGTAACTTATTAAGCTGTAGCAACTGGTGGCATGTGCTCTCAGTTCTCAAGGAAAGGGATTAAGGTTAAAGGTTACAAACTACCTTTGTGGTGAAAACCCCCCCTTATGAGGTTTAAACTGAGAATTGACTCGTTATCGTTTGCCATAAATAGGTTTTTAAGTATTGCTTCACACACTGCATCTGTGGTTGTTTTCCATGCCTCTGCAGACACGTGGCAAGGAGTGGATTGCCTGTGGTTACCTTAAAAGTATTTGAAGAAAATTGGAGGGAAGAGTATTCTGCTACAAAAGTGATTTCCACGTGCAGCTCTCCTCCTAACAGTTGCGTGAAAATAGCTGCAGCAATTGTTTCCCTTGTTAAGAAAAACATATGTTCTGCCTCCATGGCAAGTGAGCACAGCCAGCTGTCCCAGGCCCCAAGAGCACACCAGAAATGAAGGAATTTCATTTTGCATATCACAAGTGGTCATTTGGACCACCACTGATAACACACCAGCTTAATTACCAGCCTGTCTGAATGAAGATACTGCAGGGCTGGTCTCCCCTGCCGTGACGCAAAGGCTACGTCACCCTTGTGCAGTGTGGCTGCCTCTTCTTGCAGTGTCTTGGCTTTGATGTAGTCAACATTTGCTGTCATTTGGCAATTCCACTCTGAATCACGTTGTGGGATGTGGCTGTTGCACCATTCCTGCGTCAGTGAGAACACAGGAGTTAACATTTTTTTTTATGGAGGATTAGTGCTGAGCGAACGTGGGGCAATACAGGAATTGCCTGCAGTCCCAGAGATTAGCTTTCTGGAAGAGGAGAAAGAAATGGGCCAGTCCAGACAAGGCTGGTGATTTCTGCCTGGCTAATTTTTCACGGAGCCATCCCGCAGTGGGGTCACTGTGCATCACTCCTGCTGACTTCAGCTGGGAACAGCAGATCCGTACCAGGGTCTGAATCCTTCAGGCTCCCGTGGCTCTGCAGTAACCCCTTTCCCAATCCACTGCTCAGATAACGTCTCGATGGCAGAGTGCAGCAATCTCCCCAGAAACAGCCTCCCTTACCCCTGTGCTGAGTGGGTGAGCGCATTCTTGTGAAATCTGTTTATTTTCAGTGAGTAAACCTGACATGTGGGGGCTTGGAGAAAGTAAAAACTTTTGATTTCTCCATCACAAAGGTCACTCCCAAGGTACTTTGTAGTCTGGTAATGCTGACAGCGTGAAAGTATTAGGGTCTTTGGGACTTGGCCCTTGCAGAGGGTTTGCAGTAGGACCCTAGAGCACTGGGCTGTTGGGACAAGGGTGTGCACCTTGTCATTTGGAGAGAGGCTTTATGTAAGATAAACCACGTGAGTCCCACTCTGGCTTTTAAGACATCTTGATAAAACTTAAGTGAATGCTTCAATATTGCACCCAGAGCATGTCTATTGCATACGTGCCTGCTTTGGAGGTTCCTTGAAGGCAGTGTTAAACAACTGAGGGCTGCAGGAGGAATGAGTAACGGGGATGACAGTGGACCACGATCTGTGTAGCTCACCACACACCCAGTTCCTTTTCCTGTTTACCAAACTGGTGATCCAAGCCAAGATAATTACCCCCTGCATGTGGAGGACCATGTTGAAGGGATGCTCAGTGAGCTGTTCCTCTCCCCTAACACGAAACAGCATCAGGGTCGCTATGGGCAGAGGGAGTCCTGCAGCTCTGAGGCTTCCAGCAAGTCTGAGATGTAACCCCTATGTCTCTGCCTTCCTGTGTGACAACAGCGCAGGTCTTGCTCAAGAAGGAAGAATATAACAGTTAGCTAGTGTTCACTTTTCATAGCTTTTTCATGGCTTCTAGTTGTTTGCTACTTTATTTAAGCTGAATTCTCATCAGTTTTCCTCCAGGTCCTGCAATAAGAATCCCAAGCAAAGCATTAGCCATTAATAGTAGTTTTGAAACTCTGCATTAGTTAATTGCACTCCCCCATTCTCATATTTTCAAACGAAACAAAAAAGGCTGTAAACCTGGTTTTACAAAATCTTGGATTTTGACTCTATGCAAGAGTTCTAAAAAGAGAATTTGATTCAGGTTGCCGCTTCTGGCATGGATCAGTCTAGGGAGGAAAAGTCCATATTCTGGTTATTTTAGGAGTTTCAATTTATTTTAATTTAAATTCTAAATAAAACTAATGTCAGGCAAGCAAAATGAGAGATCAGGCTGCTAATTATTCATTGTGTAAGTATACAACACAAGGTCTTGCCTTCTTGGTAAAAGAATGATTTACAGACTATGCATCTGCCCTCAAAAATGCTTTATGATAGCAGATGGCATTCTTTTTCTTTGTGGCTTGATGAAGGTGATAGTTTATAATTGAGGTATCCCAATGCTGTCCTTCTAGCATGGGAAAAAAAAAGTTTCTTAAACTCAGACTGGCTCCAGGGACAATATAAGGAAAGCAACTTCCAAACAACAGTTTATTTTCTGACTGATAATCTTGGATTGTATTTTCCCTAGTAACATTTCCAGGATTGAAATCCAGCAATGCTCCCTGAAAGTTAATTAAATAGCTGGAGGAGGGCTTCCATTTTCTTTAAATAGCTGACTCATTCGGTTTTGCTTCTGGCCTGTGGGCTGCAAAGATAACTTCCCGCCTGGTATAACATAACACAGACAAAATAATGAATTCCTGATAGCTGACATGTGCAAGGCACCGGGGCTTATCATTACGTGAGTGATAAATGCAGTTTGCAAAAGGAAAAGTTTTTTGTGAAGGATGCCCTTGCAGACTGACTGTAGAGTAATTGGTTCAGAAACTCCCAAATTTACAAGCTTTACTGAGGAAAAGTTGAAGTGCTTGGTCTAGGTGCAGAAAATTGGTATTAATAACTTATCCTAATTCAGAGTGAGTGCTCACTATTAGATTTTTGGGTAGCATTTGTGTGGGAAGATGCCTATTTTGACAGACAAATTGGAAAACTTCTTGGTAAAAAAAAAAAAGAATGTGGAAACAATAATGTAGGTAGTACTAGAAAAGAACTGCTTGGAAGACGTGAATAATTGTCTGATAGCAAAGCACCTGTTGGCTGTCCTGCTTACCCCATGATTAGTGTAGCTTCAGAAACAAGACACACCTGAGATTTGTTGGAGGCAGCTTGTCCAGCCTGTTTTTGGAAATCTCACCAGGTGTGGCCATGTCCAAGACTGAGGTCAGAGCAGATACACGAATTTGGACAGAATATCTCACTTGTTCCTACTTCTCTCAGGTTTGCATCCCAGAGATGTCTCGGTGGGCTCAAGATGGGTCTGTGTGGCATGCATGGAGCCCATGTCCTGTGTGCCAGGCACTTAGGCTCTGGGACCAGGCTAGAGCTGGCCTAAAGAAAGCCCTGAAATGGGTACATTGTGAGTGTCCCCAGCACAAACATTTTTGCTTCCCAGACCTGCCCATCTTGGGCTGCCCTGTTGTGGAGGAGATCTGTTGTGAACCCTTCACTCACTGGAAGCTCTTTTCCAGGGCCATTGGGATTGGGGATGAATTACAAGAGAACATTGTAGCAGCCTTATGTGAAGGCCAAAGACCTGAGACACAGTCTGGGTGCCTCTTTGAGCCACTGAGGCTTTCCTTCCACATTTATCAGTGGATGATACAAAAGAGATGGTGAGTCACCGTAGGACTCAGTGTCAGGGCCGTCCATCTGGTTCCTGTCGTAGGCAGCACTCTGGTTTAGTTTCTGATTCTTCTTTTCCTTGCAAGTGCAGGTTGTTGAATGCCCATGCACTGATATTTACACAGGTTTCTCCAGCGTGACCAATGGCTCCCCGTGGGCTGTGGCTGCTGTGCTGGAAATCAGTGCTGAGCACTGGCACTGGGGTTCTCCTACTTGTGCTCCACAGCTACTTGTTTGCCCAGTGAGTCATTGTGTGTTTTGCCTTTCAGCTGCAACTCTGCACACTTTTGCTTGAAATACCTTTCTAGGCACTTGCTTGTGAACCATTAACTCCATCTCAGTCAAACCCAGCTGTGTGCTCTCCTGAGCTCGCTCTTTTGCAATAAAGAACTCATTTGAAACAAGATGAGTAAGGATTTATTAACGTGGAGCCTGTTTGCTGAGGGGGTTGCTTATTTATTTTGCTTTATTTGGGAACATCTTATGAGCTGAGGTAGTAAATAAACAAGCTCAGAGAAAGTCATGTTTGATCTGTGTTTCACACAATGATAATGATTCCCCTACTTGGCAGGTATCAGATACTCACATTCCCAAAGAGCGCTCTCCTTAATTGAATTTCATACTCTCTTCAAAGAAAGCTGGTTGAAAACTGCAGTAATTTTTCTCTCTCAGTGTGCAAGTCTAGCTTTTCTTGATGAGTCGCTGCAGTTGGGTTTTATGATCCTACACACCAGTGTACCGTGAGGAATGGGTAGCTGAAGGAAGACAGAACACAGAGGAAAACTGAGCAGGAAGCTGCTGAATTCCGTCTTCTTGAGTGCTTAGGCAGCCGTTCTGAGATGTGAACGTTGTTCTTTTCTGGTGTTTGTTTTTTCAATAAGAAGTGGAAATTCTCTGTGTAAAGCAGGTGCAATTACAAAAAAATTCTGATAGACTTTCAGTAGCAAGAGGGGTTTGTGTTTTTTTTTTTTTTCTTACTGGTACTACTTGTAGAACCATACAGCTCAGGGCAGACCAAAGCGTACATAGTCTCTGCAATGATGTCATTTTAATGGGTTTTTACCATTTCCTATTTTAAAGCAGTTCTGTAAGGGCTCTCAAGGAATTTGTATAGTATGCTTATTATGCAGCAGATGAATTAGACTGAATTAGGTGGAAGCACTGTGGGTGAAATGAGTGAAAAGGATTAGATGAAGAGGGGGAAAAAAAGGATTTTTGAGTAATTTAATAATCTGATCTCATGGGGTTTACTGCTTGCATATGGCAGTGTAAGTTTTAATATTTAGAAATAATTACAGCAGTTTGGGAAGGAAACACACTTTTAGATTATATAAGATTACATATACATGATGTTTGTACAGCCTCCTGAGGAGCAGCAAAGGAGTTGGTTGTGTTTTGTCCTCTTTCATTGTCCCTCCACAGTCCTTTCTTCTTTTTGGTTTTTTTTTGTTTTTTTTTTTCCTTTGAGGCACTTTTAGCTGGGAGAGGCAATGCCATAGTGGGTACAACCCAGTGACCTATGGAGGGCTTTTGTGTGTGTTCTGCATCCAAAGCAGATGAGAGACAAGGCAAGCATGATGCTAGAAAATTCATCATCCCCCAAGTTGCCTCCCACGCAGGGAGTCATAGACGTGTTGTTGACCTAGCTCTTAGGCTTGGAGTAGTATCATGGCACCTACAGCCTTACGCAAAACGTGCTCCCCCTTTTGTCCTTGGAAATTTCCTCAACTATAGGTTCAGCATTAAAAGCATTAAAACCCCTTTTCCTGTTGTAAGATGAAATGTCATGGCTGCTCTGTTAGCATTTATTCACCACCCTTCTGTTGAATATCTGGAAAACGTCCTATCTACAGAGAATTTCTTCAGTCTCACACGGCCAGCTCCGAGCAGGAGTTTGGGCTCTGGCCTGGCTCTCAACAACTTCCTCACTTTAAAAATGCAAAAATAAATCTGTCTTGCTTTTCCTTCCCATGGTGGTTGGGATCTATCACATGGGGTGTATTTTGTGCTTTGAGGAAACGAAAGGACAGCTTTTCAGCCTCAGCTTTTTTGCTTTGGCAGATTTGTCAGGTCTTTATCGTTATTTGGATTCTTTATTATTCTTGTGGCTCCGTAGATCTCTGTATCAGCATGCAGGGCTGTGATAACAGGCTTTAAACTTTGCTGCTGTACTCAGACATGCTAAAAACCCACGACTAATATGACTAAGCTGACTTTTGTGTGGACAGGAAGAAAGCATGAATGTCAGAAATAACAGTCTGTGGTTGCGAGGAAGGGTTTGGGATCCTTCAAGCGTTGTCTCAACTGTAAATAGTCATCTTGTGCTCTGCAGTAAATCCCTATGTCAAGCAGAGCTGCTCTGCTTCCCGTCTGGTCTGGCAGAGCAGCACCACTAACGTGCCGTTGATATGGCTGAGCAGCTCTGTAAAGGTGGCTATACTGCACTAGATCCATGGGACTGGGAGCTATCATCAATGGTAGGTGTGTTGTTCAATGACCAAGGCATTTAATCTTCAGAATATTCAGATTTCATATTAAGAGCTGTAAAAGAAAACTTGAGAATCTGGGGCAGGTTCAGGTTTTCTCTAGCTATGGAGAATTGCTTCCTCAGCACTCTGTTCCTAATCTGCCAAGTGGAATTGCAAACGGTGCCTCATCTGCCAAGGTGGCTCTGGGAGCAGCTCACATTCTCATTTACCTGGTCCCCATGTCCTCATATAGAGAGGGACATACATAGAGCTGATAGGAGAAATGTTGCTTTTCTTCTTGGTTCATCTTGCAAAAGCCAACAAGTAGAATCACCAAATCCCTGTGAGGTCAGTAGGAACTGCTGCTGCTTTCTTAGAGTCAGGCAGGGCTTGGGAAGCCTAAAGGGGCAGGACTGGACCTGGAGGTCAGCCCTGAGCACCCAAGGCAGTGATCCAGCCTGTGCTAAGTGTGGAGAAGTGTTGCCCATCCTGTCATGCTTTCTGTTTGGTCTCTTTTGAGCTGTGAAAGTAAAGCTGTTGTTGCAGCACAGTGTGGGAATCCTTAGCATAGATGTATGAGAAGCCTGGCATTGAAAAAGCCATTTGCACTGCTTGTCATGTTCCTTTTGACGTATGGGGTTTGGAGAGTTCTCAGAAACCCTCCTTCAAATACCTTTCTGAGCAAGCAGTTCCTATCTGCCGTTCAAGTGGCAGAGTTTTCAGCCCTGCCCCAGGCAAAGCTCCCTGCTGGCTGGGGGTTAAGGTTTGGCTCTGGCTGTCCTGTGCCAATGGGAGCCTCTTGTTCATGGTCTTTCCGGATCCTGGTCTTCTTTTAATAGAAAAATAACTTTATTGAGTGTGCCAGCAGACCATAAACTGAAAGGCTGGGAAATGATGGGAAACGTCTGGCATTTGTCACAAAAGAGGATTTGTTAGAGAGCATATTTCAAAATCCTGCTGCCAAGATCCCGCTGCTCTGACATACTCAAAAGCTGCTAAATCCATCGGCTCTCCCCACACCTTCCCTGCTCTGTGTTCCTTTTCCCTTCCTTACCCCCCACTCCATTTTGTTCTCTTGCACTTTTAACCCTGCTCATCTGGTTTTCTTCCCCTCTGTTGCCTTACTGCTTCCTCCTCACACCTGTTTCTTGTGGTACCTTGAAAGGCAGACAGACCTCCTCAGGAGTAGGAGGTTGTCACACTCTGCTCTTCCATTTATTTTAAACCAAAACAAAAGCCTACAGAAAAGGCACCTGTTGCTGAAGCAGCCCAGCTGCAGTGTGATAGACCACAGTGTTGATTCTGAGCTGTGAACATATGGAATGGGAACACCTTGGAGCCCTTGGTGATGTTACCCTTAATCTGGTCACTTTAGAAAGTCACTTAAGGACCAGACTGGGGTGTGAGCAGCAATACGAGGGGTTCTTGTACTGTTACAGCATTGCTTGGAATCACATGGCAGAGGGGTTGAATAACTACTGAATTGTGGTTATTGTCAAGAAATAGGACCTTTACTAACATCATCTGAGTGACCTGACCAGCTCTCTGAAAACTTTCCTTGTCAAGCTTTCATCATCTAGTCTAGTTGTGTGCTGTTCCTATGTATTTATTTTGCTAGCTCTACACATCTTGAACAGAATGAGAAGAAAAATCCTAATGGAATGTTTTTGAAGCATCTTCATGATGTGGGATAATGTTTCATCCTGTACCTGGGAAGCTCCATGTTTCCTTATATCTCACATGTGATTCTCAAGTGTCTGATTTTTAAGCATCTGTGAAATCTCTTTCTGGTTAACTTGAGAGGTTGGTCAATAGTTTCTAAAAATAAGGCCACAGTAAATTCTGTTTGTGATTTGCCTGAAATTCATTTCAAGAATTAACCAAGTGTAAAACAGTGAATTTCAGAAAGATTCAGGAGTTGACATATTCTAATGATCACATGCTTACTCTTGTGTTGCTATTTATATGAGGTCAAGAGTCTTTGAGAATAGGGGGAAATCATTATACAATACACTTTCCCAAATGATAAATCCTACCTTATAAAGTGTTATCAGCACAGTTCAGCTGAGGCAGACATACCTGCCATCACTTTAATCAGTTCAAAGTTGTCTGAAGTCCTCTCCATATCAAATTGTTAATATTTACAAAGATGATGTGGGCTGCTAATCTTTTATGTTGTAGTCCAATAGTTGCTTTTGCTGCTCTGGGTGTGTCTATTGCTCTTCATGTTTTATGCTAATCTTATTAACCACATCTTATTACATCTAAGCTCTTACCTGCATGAGCAAAAGGCATTAAGCTGTTTTTGACAGTGGGTGCAGGGAGAAGCCTGGCTAGCCATTAACAAATCATCCTAATTAGCACAGTTCTGTAAATCTTTGCCTAGCAGGGTGTGTTGTATCAGTCTCTTACAAGCTGTGAAGATGCACTTTCTGGGGAGCATAAATCTGTAAGGACTTTTTAAATGTTCAGTCCTGTGTTTTAGGCAGAGCATGCCACAATAGTCTGGCTTGGTTCCTTCCCAGATTTCTGGTGGGGTTTTACCAAGGTGCCTAACATTTCACTCTAATGTCAGCAGGCTGTTGGAAGCATGTGGGATTGGTCCTGGTTTGCTGCTAGAGATAGTAGTTTGAAGGTGGGAATTCCTGTTCATGGTATGGTATGTGGTTAAATATTGCTATTAGTTATTTCAGAGTCAAGCTGCCCTTCCATCTCCACAGAGCTGGTACTGATAAGCAGGATATGCTACTGGGGATGGCATCTTGCCCAATGTTTATTCATGTTAGGACAGAATTATGGACAGTATCAAGAACACAAGCTGAGGTTTGGCCTGAGGAGGGTCTGATATACATTTTCATTTACATTGCCCATATCAATTCAAGTTGTTTGACATTTTCCAGAGAGAAAACTCCCATTTGGAGGATGGATGAGGAAGGAAAGGATCTATCTGCAGGTTTTCTTTAACTCTTCTCTATAGTGGAAAAACACTTGAGAGTTTCCTATGTTCTTCTCCTGGAGAATAAGCAAACCTTGTATCAAAAAAATGTTCAGTCCCATTGACTCTGGGCAGTTTATGTATTGCAGTTATGTCAAGCACCACCAGTCAAGAATCTCCCTCCATGGCAGAGATCAGACTAAATGCAAGTGGCATTTAGTCTGTCCTGACAGCCAAGTCCTCCTCCTGCTCTGATGACAACCAACCATGGACACACCAGTTACAATACTGGTGTGTTTGGCGGGCAGATAGTGTAGACAGTTGGACATCTGGAGGGCTGTCTGCCCTGTGATTTTTTTTGGCATTACCTTGTGATCATTGTGAAACAAAATAAGAACAGGTAATAATTCAAATCATCGCTCCTACTATCTGGGGTTGTCACCTTTGGGGAATAGTTGGTTCTTGGAGGGCTTGGGAAAGTGATCCCGAAGGTCAAGGGAAGACGTGCTTAGGCTCCTTGTAGCAGATGAAGTGATAATGAACTCTGTGGAAGGAGGGGGAGGACCATTTGAGGCTTTTATTATCCCTGAAGCCATGAATCATCCCAAATGCTAATCCCCAGGCACGTAGTCAACAGATCTGAGCTGCTGGATGCCAGCCTGTGCTCTCTGGAGGTAACCTGCATGCAAGGAGCTATGCCGTTTCTCTCAGGTCTTTTACATTTTTCTAGGATTGTTTCATGCTTTATCTTACAATTACGCAGGAAAAAAAGAATTCTCATGGGGATACTCAGACTTTTAGGTCTTAAGTCCATTTTGATGGACTTCGTCCAGCTGTAGATGGATGGGATGGTGTGTCTGAACCTCAGGGGATGAAGCTGGGTCCCTTCAGGAAGGCAAATTCCAAGGGCTAATGTTGCCTCGTGAAAGAAGTATATTCTCTACTATTGCAAGAAGTTGTGTTGGGTTTATAGGTTGACAGGAGAACAGAGAAGGTCTAGCCATGCTCTAAATTGTCACAGCTCCATGGACTCTGCCTGCTAACAAACTGCACCAGGGCCTGTTGTTGTGGGTCGGTTCTGGAGGGAGGTGCCCTGCATCATGGTACTGGCATGGTCACTATGTCCCAGCTCAGCCCACAAACCTTGTTGGGGAGGTGGATATGCTGGCTTACTGGTGCTTAGTTTAAATCCAGTGGTTGACATTTCTATGTTGATGAGCTGCTACTCATCACCTAAGCTTAACTATCACACTCATTTTGGCATTTGATGAGGATACAGTATATAAGTTGCTGCTTAACCTGTTGCCAGAGGTAGAGGGCCCAGAAACCAAACAGGAAGGTGAATAGCTCCACTGGAGGCCAGGAATTGTGTAGAAGGTGTCGTTACAGAGTGTGGTGGGACACAGGTGCTGGGATTCATGGCATTTGTGTGATGGGGAAGCTCCTGGGCCTGTGATAGTTGGCAAAGGAGAACTTTGGCCCACTCCATGGGTGCAGTGGGGACAGCTGAGGAGTCACCTGCTCCCCTGCCCCGCTGCTGTAGCTCAGCTCTCTCTTCCCACCATCAGCCTCATCTGTGCTTCAGCCCTCCCCAGTGTGTTTGCTGTTTGCTGGCAACGAGGTTTTCATATAGAGGCTTAAACACCAGCCATGAAACTTCTTATCATGAATATTTTGGGTTGAAAATGTATATTTAGAGGAATATCCCTTCTCTTTAGTAAAAATGAACTGTTTTATTACTGCTTCCTCCCCAAACCTCTCTTTGCTCTGCTGTATTTCCCTTCCAAACCTGACTGCTACAGCAGCCCTTGCAGTTATGAAGTAGGCTTAAAAATAGAAGGAAATTTTTATTCTAATAGTCAATTGTCCTGTGAGCCTATGATGGAAGTTGGAAGGGACCAGTTTGGTCATCTGGCCAAACCTCCTGCTCTGGGAGGAGTCAGCTGTGAGATCAGGCCTGGTTGCTCAGGGTCTGGCTTTTTGGTTTGGGTTTGTTTTCTTTCTTTTTTGCTGTGGTTTCTGAGGCCTCAGGAGGGTGTGCTCTGTCTGCATTTTCATGTGTCTATACAAAACCCTGGTAATCTACCTTTTTACTGCAAGCTGAGATGTCCTGCAGCTTTTTGATCCCATCAAAATAGGCTTTTAAGAGGGATATAAAATCCCCTCAGCTTTTGCGAGCATTGGCTGTATTTGAGTTTTGAGAGATCCTGATTTTTCCACCCAGATGTCCCTTTTGTGGCATTTGGGTGCTGGCCAGCTTGCAAAGAAAAGTGCATATTCCTGGCAGAAGAGCATGGGCCCGCAGCAACTGCTCCTCAGCATTAATTGACCCCCTTCTTGGCAACTTCATCAAAGACATTGAAGAATAAATAAGCTGTTGATTGAACTGTTTTCTCATCCCCAGAGGTGGTCCCTCTTCGTCAGGGTTGAGGCACATTGTCAGTGCTGGGGAAGCTGCTTGTGGAGCGATTAGCCCTTGCTCCTGAGGAACAAAAAGCTTTCATTTACTGTGCCTTCCATGTGACATCTGCCACGTGAGACGGAAACGTGGTAGGGAATTGCTGCCTCCTCCATCTGTAGAGATTGATCAGTGCTGCTCACAGAGCAGATTTCTGTGCTCTAGTTTACTCTACTGATGCACAGGGTGCTGATTTTGAGGGAAGAGGGGGAGTGTAGTTCAGCTGAAATCTCCAACAGTGGAATCTGATGAAAAGAGAGGTCGGGAGCAGGAAAAAGCCTTCAAGGAAAGCTTGGATGTAGAAGTCAAGGTGGATGCTGACGGACGTGACTGATGCATTCTTGACATAGAGAAGTCATGTTTGTGCTTGTTGGTGCTGCTGTGAAGGCACGCAAAAATCCTGCAGAAACGAGGCCTGCAAGTTTCAGATGTTTCATTAATGGAACATATGAGGAGACAACATGAACTATGATACTGATGCCTGTAAAGAGGTTTTTTTAAATGTTCTGCTGGAGTCTTTTGTAACAAATTGTATTCAGATATTTCAACCCCCTTTATTTCATTCCAGGATGGTCCTGGAGTCCAAAAAATCTGAGTTTTCTATGGAATAAGCAGTCCAGGAAAAGTGTTTTCAGTGAAAATATTTTAAAATACATGAACTGACACCCTGTGTTTTGAATCAGATGAGTCATTGTGAGCTATGACAAATACCATGCTGCTTCATGAAATTTGTTGTCCAGAGGTAGGATTCTAGCTAAAGATAAAGCAAAAATAAGCACCAGAAGCCTTTCTTCTAGGCAGAAGCTTTCCTTCTGCAGCTTTCTCAGGGCTTATTGTGCACTCAGCAAATAGAGTGAATGTGTGCAAAGTAAATATTGATAGGGTGCTCCCACCGCAGTGGTCCGAGAATCACGTGTCTGTATAATGAATGACAACAGGAGTCTGCATGACACCATATACATCTCTGTCATGTGAGAAGGCCTATAGTGTTACGTTGCTATGACAGCCTGATATGGGGCAATGCACCACGTTCTTGGGCAGCAAATACAGCCCTTCCCTTCTGCTGCAACTGGTAATTGCATCTATGATTTCCTAGCAGTGACTCTATGTAATTTTGGGGTTTTAGTGATGAAAACACCAGAAAAGACTTGAAGACACTGCCTGTCTTTCCTACCAAGACACTGCAGGAGCATCCATCCCTCGCTTACTGGTAAGCTGTTTCATTTAAAATGTAAATCATGGCTATGAATGCTAATGCCAGCATCACTTTAAAACACTTTTGCAAACTCTTTTTTCTTAAGCAAAGTTTTCCACCTGCATGTGATATAAGGCTTGGAGCTAATGGCTTGAATACAAGCATTTCCAGTTTTTAGAAGGTTATAAATTATGCAAGATCCAATGCAAATCCCTCATTGAAAGTTTGCACAAATTAAATTGCTGGATCAGAAACTGCTGGATCAGAATATGTGCAGAGTATGCATTAGAAAAGAGCTGAAATCTGAACTCCAGCCAAGCCTGGGTTTGCAAAAAGCAAAGCACCTTACTCTTCAACTGTCACACAGTAGAGCCTCTGTGGTTGGGTTGACCTTGGCTGGCTGCCATATGCCCACCCAGCTGCTCTCCTCGATGGGACAGAGGGTGAAAATAAACTAGGAAAGTTGGAAATGGAAAGATAGTCGAATTTTGTGACTTGAAACTCCTGTAAAGGAACACAGCGTTTGAGATGAATCAAGGATATCGTTTCCTTGGAATGGATGTCCTTTGTGCAAGTTTGACTCCATTTGTTTCCTTTTTTTAGGCTTGATGTGTGCCTGATAGCTTTTTCAAGTATATCAGTATTTGCTTACAATTTGAAGGGTTTTTTTTTCAGAATGAATGCTGCTGGGGTTTCCTTTGCTTTCAGCTGTCTGACATTTAAATACATATTTTACTTTGCATTCTGCTAAATCAAAATGTTGAAATATATAAAAGGAAAGATGCAAAAAGGTCATCGCTGGCAAATCTGTATTTGTTCCACTTATGAAGTGACGGGGGGAAAAAAAAGCACACTGGAATGAAAACATTTCTGGTTTAACTTCTTTGTACATATGGAGCATTAACTCTCCTTTGAAGTTTTATACTTCAAGAACGTGAAAATGAATTTACAGAATGAATACCATTATTCTGCAGCAGCATCTGCAGCAGGGCAGGCTGATCTGAAACAATTCGTTAATTAGCCTGGAACACAGCGTGTGGTGGTGGGATCAGCTCCACGCTGCTTAATGAAGGGTGGGAAAGAAATTGGGAAGAAACAGAATGTAAACCAGAGTGGGAAATGTACAGGGGGACACTTCTCTGTATGCTGGGCAGGCGTCTGAGTTTCAACAGACGCTGTCACATATGAAGAAAGTCAGCAAGCCTCTAAATTGGGTTTTGTGCTTGTTTTGCAGTGAGGACAGAGTAATTGAGCATTACACACAAATTAAAGGTCTGACCAGAGGACAAGCCATTGTTCAGTGAGTATGACACTTGTTAATTTGTGAAGATGATATTTTTACTTCTCTTTTTTTCCATTTTTTTTGTCAGAAAGTGGCAATGCAGGCTGGCCTGGTCATTACTGCTTGCAAACTTTACCATTTCTATCTGTCAGATTGTTTTTTATTGAATTGTATTTCAAAGTTAAATTATTTGAAGCTTCAGATTTCACAGGCTCACAGGGAAGGTGTGTGTCTTCATTCACATCCCTCAAATAGAAATTATTTGGACCTTTTTTAATTAGAAAACTCTTATCATATCCTGCTTGCTCTCAGTTGGTTTTCTCACCAAACTCTTAAGGGCAAATGTTACCTAAGTCCTGTAAAAAAACCACAAATGCATGTTTGTTGAAATGTGCAGAATTTGTCTTTTGAAAGAACAAGGTCTTCCAAGATGCATATACAGCTTCTGGAACTGTATTTTAAATTTACTGTTAATATTACTGTACTTCCTATAAGCAAATGTCATGGGATGTGTTACAAACAGAAGAGCTTGAGATAGCTGCCATGACTGCACTGTGTAGAAAAGGGATTCTTTTTTTGCCTACCTTAGTGCCCATAACCTTGCCCTAATAATTCAGGGCCTTCTTTCAGCAGGAGCAAGAGGAAAAATTGTCTGTTTGGTGATTGTCTGAATTGCCTCATGAAACAGTGGTACAACTGCATCAACCCTTTCATTTGGAGCCTAATTGTTGTAAGCAGAGCACCATAATGTGATCATTACAGGCAGGTCTTTACTGCCAATGTTTCCCAAAAGGCTCATATGTTCAGTTCAGAAATTTGACTTTTCAATTCTCTGACCTGCTGATAAGAGAGTGAATGTTTTGTTGTATGAGAAATTTTCCACTGGCTTTCTCTGAGCCAAAACATCACATCTTTCTCCTGAAAATATGGACTTTCAATTATTAAGACCTTCAAAATATGCAAATGATAAATGGCATGTCCTGAGTATATCTGTGAAAAAAATACCTTAATACATATTATTCCCTCCAGAGAGAATAATCTGATATGCTATAAATCTGTCCACAGGTACATGAAAGTGGTAGAAGCTTTGCCAACATATGGAGTTCATTATTATGGAGTAAAGGTTAGTGGATGCCCATAGATAATGGAATGGCTTAGCTTATTACGTGTGATTGCGTTCCTATAGGAGTAGTTTGAGTCAGTACCCTTCTATCAGTATTAAATGCCTCATTTTTCAACCTTTATAATCATTCTCCTTTCAATACTCTTCAAAAATTGTTTCCAGAGAGCAGCAGAGCATTGTGCGCTACAGGAGACAGAAAAGAATCTTTGCAAAACCTTTTGTAATCCTATCAGGAGCTAAATTTCTCTCATCTTAATTGAAGTGGATATCACTTCTAGATCAGAGGTAGTTCATAGTTTCCCCGGAGACGTTTCTAATCAAGATTAGAAAACAATGCAATGTAGAAAAGACTTCTTCTAAGTGACAGATGATTAGTGGATGCGTACTTGGAATGAGGAAATGCTGAGAAATGTCTTTCGAGAGTGATGGAAATACACCATTTATTCCTGTTTGTAGAGCAGAGCCTGGGCCAAAGCATTTTGTGCAGAAGAGTTCAGCAGAGATGATGTCTCCTTACTTTGATTCAGAGCCATGACTGTGGTACCTGGAAAGCTGGTGTTTTGCACTGTTCTCTCCTGCAGCCTGAATTTAGTGGATGCAGTCATTGGCCACAGTTTTTAATGTCCCATATCCTCCCCCCCTCACCGCCACTCCTGCAATGAGTGACACTCTGTTGTTTCAGCAGCACTCTCACTTTTTATTCCACTTGGCACCACCACCACTTAGTTTCTTGCCTCTGTCTGAGAAGACAGGGGGAGAAAGTTTCAACGTTCACTCCAGCAATCCACTTCACATCAATTCGTTTGCAAAAAAGTCTTTGTTCTGTACCTACTCGTACTTGTCACGGAATGAAATGGGCTGTAATCTTGGAATTGTGTAATTCTTAAGTAGCTCTTGGTTCACATAGACGTCTGTTTTTCAGGATAAACAAGGAATCCCATGGTGGCTTGGAATAAGTTACAAAGGAATAGGCCAGTACGACTTACAAGACAAAGTTAAGCCCAGAAAAGTAAGTTTTTTGCATTTGACTTTTATTGGGAGGTGGTGAGATGCTGTTGCTCGTCAGAATATACTTTTATAAACTTGCTTATTAGGCTAGAGGGCCTAACCAAGGCTTCAAGGCAGAAGGAGAATTCTACTGGCACTGAGGCAGTAAAACACTCCCTCTCACATAGATAATGGAAACTCCCTTTGGGAGCTTTGGCTCATGTGTTGTCTTGAGTTTGGTGGTCTCAGGACAGTCTGGATGGGAATTTTGGCAGCCTCGAGGTATAACTACAGAAGTATGAAGCAGTTTGGTTTCTGCAAGTCCCAAACTAAAGGCCTTGTACTCAAGCAATGTTTTCACTTGGCTTTTGTAGGTGTTTTTTTGTGTGCAAAGGGATAAAAAGCTGCACTGATACCCATGAAATACGAGCGCAACTGTGTAAAACTGCAAGCCTGTTTAGGCGACTATATGCTTCCATGATGCAATGAATTGTAAGGGGAATGTTGAGAGGCAATGCCAAATCCTGGAGGTCGTTCTTTTCTTTTTCCATCCCCATGCTCCCCAGCCTGTCTTCTACAGAGTGAACTCTGCCAACAGTCTCCCTTATTTAAATCAGGGCAGTCTTGCACTGCCGGCTCCCTCAAAGCCCCGCCAGCGAGCCCTGACAGGCACTTCTGCCGGCGGCTTTGGAAAGCCAGCACGCAGCCCCAGCACACGATGTGTTGGGAGCTCGCCCAGTCCTGTAGCCACATACGTCTCCCTGTGACAAGACTGAGCCCTGGAAGTCTTTGAAGATTTATTTTTTCTCTCAGCCAAGTGGCTGAGGGAAGAGCCAGGACTGCACGTGCAGGAGCCGCGCCGTTGGGCCCGGTGTGTGTGGTTTCTTTCTGGTCATGTCTTCCTTGAAACATCTAAGCTGTGAGGAGATAGAGACCTGGGGTTTTGCCATTCTCCTTCCCCAGGAATGATCTGGGCAGGAGTTCACATGAAGCATGTGCTTCCTGCCAGGGAATTTTACATTTGCAAAATGATACTGTTTAGTGTATTTGTTCCAAAAAAACACAGCTTAACAAAACTTCCTTGTTAAGAATAATTCCCCTTCACTCTCTCAACTTGGTCTTCTATTTCCAGAGCAGGCTATGACTTCTTTTCTTCTTGTGTATTTATATACCTGTGCATCCAAGGCTTGTTTGTCCTTCCTTTGCCTTGTTCAGTGAAGCACACAGTTTCATCCCAGGTCTCTCACCATGCCTGTTCTAAGTGGCAGTGCCACAAGGGGAACCCTAGAAAATCAAGTCAGCATTAATGCAGCCATTGTTTGTCAAGGGAGTACATCAAGGTGCTCCTCTTGCTCTTCAGCCCTTCCCTGTTTTCAGGTAACATCTACAATATGTTTCTTGTCAGGTCAAACAGAGCTTGTTCTCCAGCTGTGATGTCCATCTGCAACCAGCAACGCTCTCCAAGAAAATGCAGCCTCCCTGGCTAGAGGCATTGCTTCCCCAAGCACTTTTTATACTTGTGGGATTTCAGTTTGCAACATCGACCAGGCAGATTAAGAAACCCTTTTAAGGTCAGCAGGGCCCAGATACCAAGTCACACCCTGCTACAGTTAGTTATGAGGCGTTGCCTTTGTCTGAGGCTGGAGCTGTGTGGAAGAAAAATAAAATAAAAGCCAAAGGTCAGCTCTGCAGTGGAAGCGTTACAATGGAAGTGATAATAGTTGTCTGCTTTACTGTAATTATAACTACACACAGAGGATAGAGATTAAAAAGGAAGGTGTGGGAGAGAGGAGCCAAAATGCAAAGGGCAGGTTGAAAAAGTGGGGATAGATATGACTGTAGTATCCTTACGGATTTCTGTCTGGTGTCAACAAGGGGACTGAAGTGATTTAAGACCCAGCTTGTCCTGAGTCATGTAGTTTTAACATGAGGCTAAATATGCAAACAGTTTATACAGAAAGTGTTTCAGGATTTGAAATACAAAGTAATTGGAATGGGATTGCTTTTGGGAGGGAGAGCCGATGCTGGCTTTAGGAGACACCCACGTCCAGGCTTGGTTTTGGAGTTAAAGTGTTGAGATACTGCTGTTTATTTCAGGGTAGCTACAGCCTTGTGCCAGTGTTGCTGTTTGTTCATATTTATGAGCATATCAGAATGTATTTCAGAGAGAGAAGAATCTGACTTCCTTGAATCTCTGAGGAGACAGCGGGCACAGTTGTTTTGGAAGCAGCAGGCAAGAGTAGAGTAGGCATGTGCTTGGAGCAGAGGTGCTGGATTTAGCAGAATTATCTTGCTCTACTTTTCGAGTTGGAGCCAAACTCACAACTGCCATGTGCTGGTGTTATCCTGCTGTTTATACTGTGGATCAAAAGTACTGTTGTGTTTATCCCTAGCCATCTGGGAAAGAGCATCCTTATTGTGCTTCACTTCTCCAGCTAGTGATGTTTCAATATTGTTGCAGCTGATTAACTCAATGAAAGGGAAAGTCTGAGTCCAATGAAGGCCAATCTGGCCTTTCCTTATTTTAAAAGACAGAAGTGGTCTCTGAGTGTGCAAACCTGTTTGTTTCTGGCTGCAGTGGGAAAGCTGCTGAGATGGGAGGCTTTGAACAGGGATTTTGGTGCCTGTACTCCAGCTGATTTCACACCAGGGGTTTTTATTCTGCTCCCTGTGTCTTCTCTGCAGTGCTGTCAGACATGGCTGCATTTGTTCAATGTGTTCATCACAGGCATCTGAGAAGAGCTGAGTCCATACCTAATAAGAGTAATAATAAAAAAATCACATAAAATGTTAGTGCACTTGTTTAATGCAGTGTCAATTAAATCCCAACAAATGTAACTGCCCTCCTCAAAAATGGAAATCTTGTGGCTTTACCCAAGTAAAGGCAAGGAGACCTGAACATGAGCCTTGGAGCACAGTGGTTATCCCAAGATTTTGTTACTGGATCAACAGTGTGGTGTGAAGTCCAAGGCTGAGAACCCTTCACAGGAAACAACTTGTGTGACAGAGCTGGATGAAGCAATCTCCAGATCTGTGTTGCTCAGCTCTGGCAACACTTGTGCATGGGCCATCAATCACCTGTGAGGGGAATGTGGTGTTGGAGAGGACGGTGTGTAACTCAGGGCTGGACCAAGGCAACTGCAGTGTGTGTCTCTGTAAAGCTGTCTGGGGAGGTTTGAGTCTGGATAGTAACATTTTGCTGGTTGACTTGAGATGGTCTGAAGAAAGGTGTTTAGTTGCTGTAAGTCACTCCTGAAATCTTGTGTTGCTCTGGAAGCAGTTTCTAGTGAGGTGAGCCCCATGTTTTATGCCTGGCCTGGGACTGGATGCTGACAGGCTATGAGAGAAGCACTCTGCTCCAGCACTATGAAGGACTGAAAATGGAGAATTATTTTTTGTGTCATTTATGAAAATCATCTTTTTCTTTGTAGATAAAAGCAGTGGCTCCATGCTGGCTGGAGGTTACACTGAGCTCAGATTATTGTAATCCTGAAGTCTCAAAGGGCATAAAAAAGTCTGGCTTTGGCAGCCCTTGTTCAGATTTTAGCTCAGACCTGGGATTAACTTTGCAGTCCTGCTGCTTTGCAAACATATTCTCCTTTCAGCTGTGCTTAATACTTCAGATGCCTCCTGCTTGCTATAGGGTGGCATGCCAAGATCCTGTCCCCTGACTCCTCTGAATCAATTAGGAAAAGCATAAAACAAGTCCCAGAACTTCATATGCCGTTTCAAAACAGAATAGATCTCCCTTTTACCTCTACTCTTATTCTTCTGGCTGGTGAGATAAACAATGTTTATTAATGTCTTGTTTATGGAGTGTGTGTTATGGTATGAGCTGAGTTGATTCTGCGTTCAGCCAATACGTGGTGATCCTCCAAGGGATGGGAATTTGAGAAGGCAGCTTGCTGGCTTTTGGACTTGTTCTCCCACTTCATTGTGTTTCTGTGGGCGACTCCCTGGTGATAAATGAACTATAATATCTGAAGAGAAGAACTAATCTTCCCATGGTATTGTTTCAAATCTGCAAGAACTGAAGATTCTGCTGCTGGTTGTCTTTAGTACATGGTATTGTCAAAAGTGCTACTCTTAGACTATACTAATTTTGAAATGGATAATGTTTATTATATTTTCCTTCTAATTCAACACATACTAAGAGCTGATACTGGAAGTTTTCCCTTGCAGAACATTTACTTCATGTAAAATTATTGTCCTGCTCTGCTGTGTGGTTCAGAGCACAACAGCATTGGTACAGGCTTCTCAGCAGGCAGGTCTAATTAGGCAGAGAGTTCTTCTACGGTGTTGATTTCTCACCAAGTAGAAGCCATTGATTTAGACATAAGATACGGAGCTTGCAGAGGTATTGAAAATAAACACTGAGCTGTTAGGAGACTACTCTGAAGTTCAGTTCCTTCCAGATATGTGGAAAGTTGCTGGAATGTTAACTACCCCAGAACACATGCATTTTGGGACAGTTTGGTGCTGAGACATCTCTGATTTTTGTTCATGTCAATGCTGGTGACAACTGAGCAAGGACAGATGATAGTGCATTAGGAAAAAAAAAGCCATTGAAGAGATCTTTAGAGGAATGGCTTCATATGTAAGAGATGAAGGATGCCAATTTATGCTGGCATGGGTGGGACTGTCTGCTGCCTCCCCTCAGTTGTTGCTGCAGGTGGAGCAGTTTGGCTCTCCTGCCATCTTCTCAAATGCTTCCCTCCGTGGCCAGGCATGGAATTGAAACCAGAAAGGTTTCAGCTGAAGGTAGCAAGCCAGACATCCAACTGTAGCAGAGGGGCTGCAGCACAGCCCTTCTTCCAGGGTTGCTAGCAGGGCAGTAATTTCCTTCACTGGGGTGGGGTGCATTTCTGTGGGCAGAAATCCTTTATGTTTTCTTGATCTGAATTGCCAGGCTTGTCTGGAGATTGCTGTTCCCAGCCAGTGTCTGGGACGCTGGTGGCTGAACCTTCTTACAGGCACTGCATGTACCAGGAAGTGCTTGGAAGGTGCTGCCCAAGGGAAAGGCTTCTGCAGACACTGCAGCATGGTTTGGACATCCACTCTGGCTTTACCCAATGATCCTTTGGGTGGCAAATCAAACATCTGAGTAATTTGTCTGTTGGTCAGAATGTGCCATCGTGTTCAGAAACATCCCAGGTTTAACCCTGGCATGTGCTGTGCCTTGGGCTGGTGATGCAGCTCTGCAGAAGTGCTTGGTCACACAACTCCTCCAGGCTTTTCACTCCCTTGCAGAAAAAAAAAAAAAAAAAGATAAAAAAAAAAATCCTTATGAAACAAGATGCATCAGGCTGATAGGAACATCAAGTGAAGGCCCCTGAGCAGCTCTCTTGCACATCTCCCAAGGCAAGGGCTCTGCCAGCTCCTGCCTGCCATCCCGATTGGGCCGTTTTTCTGAGCCAACAAGCTCCTGCTGTCAGGCCCAGACAAACTTGTATTTTATTCAAAACTGAATGTGAGATGGGCCAGGTAAAAAAAAACAACTGTCTTTTTTATTAAGGTGTCTTACTACTTTAACAGTCTGTGTCTGTTTTGTGTCTCATTAGACTATGACTACAACTCTTTGTATGGGAAAGAAGGTTGGGAGGATGATACCTTTCTGTTGTGTGTTTCTGCAGTGTCTCAAAGAGAACTGCAGTAGAAATGCAGAAATGCATGAAATGTAGAAATGCATGTAGAAAACTTAAACTCATGGGCTGGCCAGAGCAGCAGCTGGGTGGTAGGAGTGTGACTGGTACACAGAGGAGCCTGAGATTGGAGAGCTTTGCACCTCTGCCTTCTCCAAAAACGCCTAGAAAACAGACCTTGAGTAGGGCCAAATTCTGCCTGTAGAGTTGGACTGCTGTGCTCAGCGGGAGTTTTCAAGAGCAGTCTGAACGGACAAGAAGGCTATTAAGAAAGCATTCATTAGCTCAGGTGGACCTAATAATCTGGTGAAGGGAACATATATTGCAAAACTTGCACAAAAACATTTTAATTATTCCTAATTGTCGTTCCAGACCTCAAAAACCAGTTTTGGATTTCCAGGTGGTTTGTTTGTTTTGTTTTTTTTTTACAACTCTTTTGTCTTGTGATATGTGTGTCATTTAGGCAAGACTGAGATTAGGAGTGACTTAGAAACGTGTCTCTGCAGAGTTAGGAAGTCTTTGAAGGGAGCAGGAAAACTCTAGTGCAGTGACAGTTTCCTGAGTATTGCCTTTTAACCACAATTTAGAAAAAGAGTACTTAAAGGTGTTTACATAACCTCATTTGATTTACTCTGGTTTATTCTTTATTGCTTTTTTTTTTTTGACCTTGTTTGTATTGAGGCCTTTTTTCCTCTTTGTGGATGGTGACGTGTTAGGCAGAAACCTGTTAATGCATTTATTCATTATTATACTGAGCTGCTCATATAATTGTTGCTGGGTCTTTTTAAGGACCTGACTGCCGGGAGGGTTTGTTAGAGGAGTTGATTGCTAAGGAGAAGGTTCTACTCTGAAGTGAGATAGTTTAAGGACAGGGCACTTTTCAGTCTGTAAGAGCAAAAGTGTGTCCTGTGTGCAGGATTTCAAACATGGTGGAACAATGGAAGGGGTATCACAGAATCTTAAGGCTTGAAAGGAACCTGGAAAGCTCATCCAGTGCAACACCCCTGCTAGAGCAAGATCACTTAGAGTAGGTCACACAGGAACTCATCCAGGTGGATTTTGAATGTCTCCAGAGAAGGAGACTCCACAACCCATCTGAGCAGCCTATTCCAGTGCTCCATCACCCTCACAGTGAGTAGCTGGAGTTGTCCCAGTCCTGCTTGTCTTTGGACAAGGAGACAAATGTCTCTGTGTTGAATCTACCTGGCTGTAAATGCTTCAGGCACTCGCCACCTCCTCTCTGGGCTGGGAAGGATCTCACAGGGTGGGGAGGAAATGGGGCAAAGCTCTACCCACATCCTGAGGCAATTCCGTGCAGGTTTCCTTATAAATGCAAAGGCTTTTGGGTTTTTTTCCTTCTCACACTAGGGATGATCAGGGATGCAACTCGGAGCTCATGGAAGGGTCCCCCAGCCACTTGGAGTGCTAGCCTGTCCCTCTGCCTGGGCAGGAGGCTGCTCAAGGTGCTGGGGCAGCTGCGTTTTGCTGAACGCAACCTTCTCGCCTCCAGTGCCCCTGGAACAACTGACCCCTTCTCCCACAGCCCTCGGGAATGCCAAGTGCATCCGGAGGGGAAAAACCCAGAGGAAGTGATAAAGAAAGGGGCCGGGGTGTCATCGCCCGCAACTGATAAGAAGCAGCAGGGCAGGTTTTTTTCCAGAGGTCATGTTTGAAGCACGCCCATCGTTTTTACGAGCGTGGGAGCAGGCTGGCCGGGAACACAGCCTGATGCTTCTGGTTGAACCTGTTGCCTCTCAGGCATGAGTCAATGCCGACAGGGCTGGGGCTCAGTGCTGTGGGGGCCTGGCTGCCAGCTGCAGCCCCTCACCACCCTGGCTCCTGCCTTGACCCCTGCCAGGCCTCGAGGTGCTCCAGAGGGGTGCAGCCCCCTGGCAGAAACCCTCTTCTGCCCTCTCCTGCGTTCCCTTTTGCCTTTATCTTGGGGGAAGGGTGGGTCGGGGAGGCGTTGCTGCCGGGAGAGGTGGTGATGTCAGGCGTGTGTCAGCAGTGGGAGGCGAAGCCGGAGCAGAACCCAGGGCTGCCGGGCTGGAGGGATGGCACGGCAGCCACCTCTCACTCCACTCTGCTCATGTCACCCTTGATGCTTCCCAGCGTGGCCGTTGGGGCCAGGGAGAAGGGGCCGGTGCTGTGGGGAGGTGAGTGTGGGGAGGGGAGCGTGTTCAGCGGGACAGGGGGTGGTCGAGGGGCTGAGGCCACATTTGGGATCTCTGTGTGCTGGAGCACCCGTAGGTGCTCTTGCTCAACAGCTTGATATTATGTGTGAGCTGTTTTCAGGGCTTTTTTTTTTTAAAATGTATTTGTAAGTTTAATGCTAAGTTAGAGTGCACTTCTGAAAGTAGTGTGACATGACAGGATGCCTTTAATACAAACATACACTCACTTAAGCATCAGGCTAAAATGTAATGTTTTAGAAGATTACTTATTATTTTAAGTAAATGATGTTTCCTCTCGCTGCATTTTTCACAGAGCAGGATCTAATAATAAATTATAGTACTACAAGGGAAAGCTTTAACTAAACAGAGGGAAGGATCACTGAGAGAACCAGAGCTTTCCCTACAAAACACATGCTCTGGGTTAGGTTTCATTTGTGATCTGTGTTAGGAATGTGTTAAATGCAGCATGGTGTAATACACACTTTTTACAGAGCTTGGAAGTTCTTCCAGTGGGAGCATGGCGTGTCAGGTTTTGGCAGAGGCCAGCGGGGATGTTGCATGTCCTGGGGATTTCTGTTGTGGTGGCTGCACCCTTTAAGTCTTTGGAGAAACTGCTGTGGGGAAAGAGGGGAATCACTCAAAAGGCCCAAGTGCCTCAGCTGCATCGCTGGTGTTGCAGGCTAATCTCTCCCACTGAACGCTGGCCCTGCCTGCCCAGCCTGGTGGAAGTTCCTGTGGTACCTCCACGTGAGCTGTAGCCCTGGGAAGTAGCTCACTGTGAACTGCAGTGTGTGCTGCTCCACTTGTGCACCCCTTTGTCTTCAGGTGATGTCCCTGGAGACACCTGTACAGGTCTCAGTGTGTGCCCATGCACCCTGGCACTGCTAGAGACAGGACAGGAGTTGGTGCTGCAGAAACCTGCACTCTGAGGGGCCAGGGAACAGCTCAGCCAAAGCCAGGCTGAGAAGATGCAGCCCCTTAATGGACCATCTTCAGAGGGTGGTGAAGGCTTGTGCAAAGGGAGAGTGACTTGGTATGAAATACTGATCCCACGGGTGCAGCTGCCAGGCCCTGGTTGACTTTGATCTCTTCTCTCAGCTGGCACTTTGCAGGAAATTTGTGGTTTCCTTACAGAAGTCTGCGTTGTGGGATAGCTTCCTCCTCTGTACGTGTTCTACCCCTGCTCTACAATGTCATGCTGAATCTCTCACACAATGTCTTCAGAGGAGAGAGGTCTTGGTTTTCCCTGAGCTGCTGCCATTCCCTGGGGGTGTTCTGACTGAGGGAAGAGACCCTAGGTGTCTATGCAGTTACTTGGTATAGAGATTTTTGCATTTTATCAGACACAAAAGGACTTCAGCTGCCTTCCCAAGATCTTCCTGAACTTCTAGCAGTGAAATTAAATGTGCTGTTGATGGAAAGAGGTGAAATCTCTCAGGCAAAATCCTCAATGTGCAATGCATTTTGTGTTGAGAGTGTGAAATTACCTGAGGGGCACACTAGACATGTATGTGCTTAGTCTAATAGGGACGTTGTTACTGCTGAGTCCATGCTACAGCTGAAGATACACAGGAGTTGTAGTTTGCTGAAATTACACAACCTTGGGGGCAGAAGACTGGCGATTTTTGTAGTGACAATGTCCTGCTTCTCTCTCTCAATTCTCCTAGCTATTCCAATGGAAACAGCTGGAAAACCTCTATTTCCGTGAAAAGAAATTTGCTGTGGAGGTGCACGATCCCCGCAGGTAAGGCTGCAGGAGGCAGCTGTGGCAGCAGGATGAGAGTGGGGATTCATCATCTCATGGTAGTGGATGGGGATAGGAGGTGCCTCTCAATTCAACACAGACCTGACATTACTTTGCAGCACGGATGGTGTGTTTGGCAGGGCAGCCCGGGCTGGATCGGGGCTGTGAGGGATGGATAGATTATGCTGGGATGTTGTAGAGGGAAGATCACAGTCCTAGTGAGCTGTGTGGAGTGACTGATGATGTGTTACAGCCCTGGGTGTCCTCTCAGATTGCTTGTGGTGTCTGCTGAGGGAGTTCTTGGAGCAGATGGAGGATCATTTGTGGTAGCCAAATTTGCACACTTTACAAAGCCCTTTCCCCAGAGGCTGCTGTAACGTGCCTGTGCAGCAGGAGACCCGGGAACACACCCCACAGGACTTGGACATCATGTCTTTGTTTACCTTCTGCTCTCCTCTGCCTTGGCAATGATGCTCCCTTCTCTGGGGTTGACCCCTGGGGGCCTGAAGGAGCACTGCCAGTTGGGGTGGGAGCTCCCTCACGCGCTGCTTTCCTGGGCCTTCCCCTCCAGATGCCTCCCAAGAAGAGAGAGCTTTTGCCCAGGGTGAATTTCTGACTCTGCCTTCCTTTCTGCTTCTCTGGCTGTCTTCCTTTCTACCTCTGGCACTGTGCCTCTTGGCTGGACCAGAAGGAGCAGCAAGGTGCTCTGCTGCTACCCTCAGGTCTCCTGTCCTGCCTGATCACTCAGGATTCCATGGCAATCTGCTCACTCTTTCTTGGGTTATAACATACCCAGATGTTGGTCTCAGCAGCACAATTGTGCTGCTGAACTAAAGGGCACAGCACTTGCTACTATGTGGCAAAGTTGAACCAGGAGGTACCTGAACCTTAACTTGTTAAAATTAAGAGAAGGTTAGGAGAGAGGAAAGGTGGCACTAGGTGGCAGGGAGAAGATCTGAGTTTTCACATTGCTGAAGTAAAGGTTGAGCCTTGCCTATTTGAGAGGGGAGCATTTGGGACTTAAACGTCAAAGACTTGCCTTGAAACTGTGTTATTTTCACCTCAGAATTTCAGTGTCAAGAAGGACCTTTGGTCAGAGTGGACTGGTAGTGCAAACCTGGTATGCAAACACTTCCCTGATCAAGTCCATCTGGGTGATGGCAATCAGTCAACACCAGTTCTACTTGGACAGAAAGCAAAGCAAGGTAAGTTATAAGGAGTTTGACTGGGCATAAGTTTCAACACCTTTCCTGTATATCCTTTGGTGTATGTTTTTCCAAGTCTTAACTACTCTACAGAGAAAAACTACAAATTGTTTCTGTCAGCTTTTCCAGCAGCCTGTTAGTGACAGTATCCTTATTTGATCTGTTTTAGCCTGCCCGCAATTAAAGGCTATGGAAATCACAGAAGAGGGAATTCCCACCTCTTGGTGTTTAATCTGCTTTTTCTTTTGTCTCCTTCTCAAGTTCATTTTGAACAGGGTGCAAACAGCAAAGAGATTTTGAGTTGGGAGATGGCTCAGGCTTTGAGGACAGAGGGGGAAGGAGTACCAGCACCGGGCTATACACCCAGAGCTCCTGCATGATGCTGTTGCTTTAGCCTTTAATATTGTGGCAGATGAGGTGTGAAGTGTCTGTTCTGAAGTTAATTAGAGGCTGGATGTTTGGATTTTTTTTTTTAACTCCTTCAGGCAAAAATTCCTTCAGCCAGAAGCTTGGACGACATAGCCATGGATCTGACCGAGATGGGAACGCCAAAAGTCTCAAAGCTAGTGACTCTGGAGGCAAAGAACCAATTTATTATGGCCAGCAATGGCAGTTTGATCTCATCAGGTAATACTTCATGTAGATGCAACGTAATGAAGTACAGTGGGGCTTGTCTGTGTGAAAAGGGAAGACAAAGCTAGCTGACCATAACTGCAGTGCCATATGTGAAGGCACGTGTTAGTTACGCATCTGAAACAATAACATCAATGGCATAATCTGCTGTTTCCCCCTGTAACTGTTTCATATCAGTTTACCAGTCAGTCCTTGAATGACTGTGAGTCTTATCAAAGTCTGAGGGATATTTGATCCAGGCTAAATTAAAGCACCTATTCTAGGAGCTGAAAAGCTCTAAGCTTCCTCAAAAACAAAGCATTTATCTTCTCTGGTCCAAATAAAGCTCAACTCTGGAGTGGACTTCAGATCCTTGACTGCAGGAAAGGTAAAAGCCTGGCTGCCACATGTAGGTGCCTTGAGGTGAAGCTCAAGCAAGGAGACTTGATGTCTGTCTCTAAAGCAAAGTCAAAGCCAGAATATTAAGTACATTGTACATATTGCTAAAGCAATGATTTGTATTTTGTAGGTTTCTAGAGTGTATACTTGGGACTACATATGCTAGGGGGTTGAAAAAGTGTGAATTTTCTAAAAGCCTGCTTGATGGATGACATGAGCTGGGTGTTGCCCTTGGAATCACGTGTTGTTTTGCTGGGCAGGACTACTTTGGGGACATCTCAACTTGACCAGAAAAAAAAAAGGTTTTTACCTACAAATCCTCTGATACAGAGTTTATTTTTCAGGTTCTCAGGATTCAGAGGTCAGTGAAGAACAAAAGAAAGAAAAAATTATGGAACTAAAGAAGAAAGAGAAAATGCTTCAGGAAAAACTCCTTCAGAAAGTTGAGGAGCTGAAGAAAATCTGCCTGCGAGAGGCGGTGAGAACTGTACCTCGCAGTGGGGTCAGGGTGGGTGAGAGCCATTCCCTTCTTCCAGACCATCATGTAGAGCCTTCTGTGTTCCCAGGAGCTGACAGGCAAGATGCCCAAGGAGTATCCTCTGAGTGCTGGAGAGGAACCTCCCCAGGTGAGGAGACGTGTTGGCACGGCATTCAAGCTGGATGACAACCTGCTCCCAAGTGAAGAGGTGAGCACTGCTGTTTGTTTTCACAGAGCAGAGGTGGGGTGGCCAGGCTGGTGGCAAAAGCTGCTTGTAAATAATCCAGCTCTTCCCTGATTGTTTAAGAGGAGGCAGCTGTGGCAGTTGCTTGCATAGGCTGGGAAATTTAGATGGGTACCACCCTTAATTCAGCCACGCTGCCTTTGAAATGACCAGGAAATCCGCTGCTTCAAAAGGCCTTAAAATCCCCTGACCCGAATCCCTGATTTGGCCATGCTGCTTGCATTTTAATGGACATTTTGCTACTAATTAGGGAAGAGCAGATCCATAACACTGTCTGGCAACCCATGACTATGAGGTTTTCTCAAGCATTGATCTGTCTCACGTTGAGGTTGTGTTTAAATGCAGAATGTGGCAGGGGCGGGCACTGTCCCTCTTGCGAAATCATCTGTCCATGAACATAGTTGTGTGACGGGTGACAGCAAAAGGAGTTGTATCTCTGGCTTAATACAACTTCCACCTAAGCAAAAGCTTCCTATGTTGTTCCAAAAGCTAATATGGACTTTGTTGACAGCAACCGACTCAAGGGATAGGGTAATTCAGACATGTACACATTTCCCCCTCATTCCTTGTGAGATTTCTTCACAAGCTGTATCATGTAAGTAGTAAGTAGATGTTGGGCACTTTGTCTTTCACCAAAAACTCTTTGCCCTGGCTTACAGGACTGGAGTGATCCATGTTTGCAGCAGACAGATTTTATGTAGGCTATTTAAATGTTATTGAAACAAAATCCTACTGACCAGATTTAATTACGTGTTGCTCAGCACTGCTCTAGTGCCTTTCATCTGAGCATCTCAAAGTTGTTTACAAACAATTAATTAAAGCCTCCAACTCCCTGTTATGTAGGTTTGCTGGCATCAATTTCCATTTTTATTTTCTGTGAAGCAGAGAGAGATTTTAAAGAGATTTTTCTTTGACTCAGAGTAGGAAGTTTAGTGGTCTAAACCTGGATTTAAGTGTTTATCTTATGTCACCTGGACTGGAGAGCTTTGGATCTTTTCCAAGAGATGTCATAATCTTACACTAGTCATATAAAAATAATATCTAAGAGTTTCATATGCTTGGAGTGTCTTGTGTATTAACTTTGGTATTTCTGTGTTTTGTGCTCAAGATGTCACTTCGTTACCACAAAAATAGGTCTTTCATTCAATAGCTTTCATTGGGAGTTTGAGTCAAAGAGTACAAGCAAAGTAACTTGTCTCATTGATTTGCAGGATCCTGCTTTGCAGGACTTGGAGAGCAATTTTATCATACAGCAAAAGCTCGTGGAAGCTGCCAAGAAACTTGCCAGTGAGCCAGACATCTGCAAAAATGTGAAGAAGAAAAGAAAGCAAGAGTATACTGATGCTGTAAAAAAGCTGCAAGAGATAGAAAATTCCATCAATGAATATAGAATCAAGTGTGGCAAAAAACCAACCCAGAAATCAACTCTTACTCTACCAGGTAAGCAACAGAATTCCCCATGTTCTGATGAAAACAAGAGGCAAAGAAAAGTATTTTGGCTCACTTGCAAGTTTTGTTTACATCTTCACTATATGGTTTTTATCTTCTCCAAGGCAAAAAAGAGCTGCAACTGCTGCATCTGCTATGCTAAGTTCACTGCTTATAGGCTGAGGGCAGAATAAGCTGAAGTTTTAGGAACAAGTGGAGACATGTTCCAGCACCAGGTACAGACTGAAAGTGCTGCACGTAGAAAGGCCATCAGGAGCACCTCAGCTGAAGCTGTGAATTTGACCATCACACCCCAGTGTATTGAATGCAGTTATATGTCTAACTGCTACATTGCAAGGTCTCTCTCCCTTCCCTTCCACAGTCCTTCAGTTCTAGCAGAAATAGAGCATGGGAGTTTTTCTTACAGGGTCAAGGAAATAAGGATCTAAGACTTTGGTTCTTGATTAAAGATTGCTGCTTTCCAGGAAGATGTAAGCAAAGCTCAAGAGTTTATGAATGCAAGTAGTGGCAAAGAGATTTTTGACTGAATGCATTTGCCATGGACAAGCACAGTGAAAGCAGATACCTTTGCCCTGTCCATTCTGAAAGTGTGATTTTCCAGAGAGGTGAGATTCCTGCTGTTTCATAGGATAAAGCATGGAAACTTGCCAGTATCCAAGCCAGCTAAAGGAGGAGTTTGAGTCAAAATCTCAGAGATATTGCAGGCCCCTCTACTTTGTTTACTGACATTAACAGGTTTAGGACAGGTTTTACTTCTCCCCTCTGTGGAAAATATATATAGGTAATTGTTAATGTCTGATTTCCTTTTTCTCCTCTTTGTCCCAGATGAAATTCTGTTTTGTGAGGTTAGTGGGATTTTTGCTGGGAAATACAAGGTGGGAAAGAAAACACAAGATTTTTCTGCTGTTTCTATTGATACTCTCTTACTGACCCTTGAGATGAGACGTGTTGCCAACGTGCATTTTCCCTGGAAAAGACCTTTCTCCTGTCACTATCAAGTTTCTATTGGGAAAACCTTCAACATGTCTCATTCCTGTTGAAGATTTGGATTCTTACCCAGTACAAACCACTGCAGCATTGAGCTATCGCATCACAACAAAGTGCTTATGCTGAAAGGACAATGATCACTACTTCATGTGGCCCATCTAGTTCCTGATTGACAGAGAGAAGGAAAGCATCTGTTTTTCCAGTCTCTTGCTCACCAATCTGGATACCTTTTGTGGGAGGTCCTGGGACATGTGATCTATAGTAATGACCAGGAAGCTACTGAAAGCTCCTGAGCAGTGAGAAGCCTTTGTGGGTTTCTCCCTCCTTGCACAGTCACTGTTGTTTGATGCAGGCAGTTTTTTATCCTGTTATGCAAACAAACTACTTAGGAGTTGGTCCTTATACACCTAGCCCATCATTTGGCAATGTTTGATACTTAACATCCTTGGGTGCTGTCTGAGAAGGTGGGCATAAGCAAAAGGGACCGGATTCAGTGTCTCAGGGTCTTCCTACATGGAAGAGACTGCAAGACAGCAAATACCTAGCTAGCAATAAGTTAGCTGCATTCCCTTCCAGTTCCTGTCTCTTGCAGTACAGTATGTGTTTGTTTACCTGAAGCAGACCTGTCATCTGCTTCAATAACTGATTTTCTGTGTAACCTTTTCCCCACCACTGGCCATATTCTCAGGCTCAAGAAAGCTGAGCAGCAATGATTCACTGGTGTCTGTGAATTTGGAGAATGACTTGTTGGAAGTAATGTGTTAAATAATAAAATTGACTTATTGAGTCAAGCCATAACTGCTGTCATCCCAGGCCCTAAGGGAAGGGCATACTGGACTGTCTCCTCCTCGTGGTCCACTCTCCCTTTCCTTTGCTTCCTCTGTTGCTCAGAGTTTTTCTGTTTCTGTGGGGAAGTGCGCAGATTTAGCACTGAAATTCAGAGCTCCTCAGCAATGACAGGCTGTTTCTGAGTGACTGGAAGTGTGTGACATCAAGGTGAGAGGATAAGCAGGTACAATAAAGCACTTTGAGTAAAAACAAAACAAGAGTGAAATAGAAAAGGTTTGCAATGTCCCTACAACAGCTACTGCTCACTGGGTTGCTGGAATTTACAGTAACTTGATTGAAATCAGTGGAATTATTCTGGATTGATCTTAATTTAATTGAAACAGGATTTTTATGCTGATGAAACATAGAAAAGTGAATGCCAAATTTCAAAAGGCATTTCTTACCTCCCTGGTGGGCTTTCAGATGTACCTAGAGGAGATTAGATACTAGCAGCCAAGATCTACATGTCTGTGTAGGCTCCCAACGGATATTGAAGCACCAAAACACCCTGTGAGATCTGTTGGAAGCTGAGTGGAAAACACCTTTGTAAATCTTGGCCTGATTCCTGCTGCAGCTGAAAAAAGTAACCTCCTTTGATAATTAGCTTAAGTAGCTTGCTGAACTGCAGTGAACACCACTGGGTCATGATACACTCCAAAGCAGAACTGTCTTCAGGCTGTTGAGGGCTAAAGCATACAGATCACAACATTACAAGTAGCAGCTGGCTCTGAAGCTATGGAAAACAAACTGTGTCTGAGATTTGGGAAACTAATGTTGGGTCTCCTATACTTAAAAGTGCTTGTTTTCATTCACAGAAGATATAATCCCATCTGAGAGCAGCTCCCTGTCTGATACAACCACCTATGATGACGGTATGTTGCTTACCCTTGTTTTCCTATGAAGTGTGCCCTTTCAGAGATAAGCCCTTGGCCTGTATTTTGGTGCTTTTCAATGACAAATGACTCTATGCAAGAGCATAGAGGTTTAGTTATTGAAAAATCTCTGCTCTGTGAGCTGATCTGAGCCTTCTTTGGAGAGGGCAGCTGGTTTTAACACAACTAACCTGCAAGCTGAGTGCACTGTGGACGTCAAATACTTCATCCCTAGGAGCTGGCCAGAGGTGAGTCAAAGGCTGGAGCGTTTGCCCAGCCCTTCTGTCCGCACAGGCACTCTAAAACTTATAAAACAGTAGAATAGTCACAGATACTAAGGATCTGTTTACATTTAGCTGTTACCTAGTGAGCTTGCATCTTACTTGGACATGTTGTTTGTTCAACTGACTCATTTCACACACACACCCACAGACACACACATTCACGCCCCGTTCCACAAGGTGGAAAGGACTTGGCTTGCCTCTCCCTTTGACTGGATACTCATCATTTGGGGACAAACATTATCTAAATTATTACTCACTTTTCAGTTAGAGCCTGATTGTAATCTGACTTTGTCCCAATTTTAGACTTGTACAACCCATCTGATGCTTTAAAATGGAGTTATACCTGATTCCTGCTCCTACTAATAAAAGAGCCAGGCCTTTGGCTCTTGGGTTCTCTGTGATGCTCCTCCTGCATTTATATGTAGTAGTTGGAGTTTCCTGTTGGCTCTGACGGAACCTGGGTTGTGCCCTGAGCAAAGTGAGAACAAGGATCAAACCAGCGTCTTCCCCATTGCCTTCAGTTAGATGTGTCTGTCAGTTGTCTTTGCTCATTCAGGTGCTTTTGAAGTCAGTCCCTTTCAGGTTGTATTTCAAAACTAATTCTTAGTGTCATTTTTAAGTAAAGAGCTGGGAGATGAGGGAGAAGAACTGGCCTTTGCAGAGGCTGAGCTTGCCTGCTCAGCTCTGGGAGGGATTGTGCTGCAAGGAGGTGTTTTCCTGAGGAAGTTCCACTTGGCAATCTGGCACAGCCCCAAGCTGTGTGTAACCTCTGTAGGAGTCAGTGCTACTGAGATCTGAATGAGCCTCCATGATGTCCGTGTGTGGGAGAGAGATCCGTACAGGCAGGAGAGCATTTCTAGATTCACAGCTTCTATAATACAAAGTGGTTCTGCTTAGGGGCCACAGATTTGCATAGAGGGAAAAAATATCAAGGACTTTGCTAATAAAATACGTGTTCCTTTCCAACAGTCAGCGAATCACTTTCTGTGCCAGCTCAGAGACCCAGCTCTGCACAGCTCTCTCCAAGGCTTCCTCCACCAAAGTCCCTCGGGGTAGAGAGAATTCATCTCAGAAAGTCATCCATAAACGAGCAGCTCTTGGAATCCAGATACTCCAGGTAGGGCACATCTCACTGCCGCCATGCTCTCCACCTTCCTGGTGTGAGCTCTGTCTTGCCCCTGCCAAGCATCCTGTTCCTGCAGGCACACATGCAGAGCCCACTGCCCCACGCTCCTCTGCCATGACAGGATTTGGTGATGGGAGCTAAATTTCCTCTTCAGTAACAAAAGTGTGTTGTCATGGTCTCTGAAATTGTAGGGCAGTGTTGTCCTTATGAAGAGGTTTGAGACTGATGAGAAATTTAATGGCAAGAGCTGTATTTAAGGAGTTGCTTGTCCCTGCAGTAACATCAACATTGTCTCCATCTCTGGGGCTTGTTTCCAGTATTCACCAAACAGCTTACTGTTTTCCTGATAACTGGTTAAGGGCTTCAGATAACACCAAACCATACCCATCCCTCGGGGTTGTATTGGTGCCTACAAAATTCATGTAAGTCCTGATGGGCAGTTTTCCATGTCAGAGATTCAACCAGCTGCCATCATTAGTGCCAGCTGCAGTGACTGGCTGAGGTTCTGGTATGTATCTCTGGGATCTGGGCACTTTCTGACGTAGATCAACTGTTCATGGAGCGCATTGGTCCTAGCAGCTTTACTGATGGTGTGTGATCCTGTTATATGTGTCCCATCTGGTGCTGGCTGTTTTCAGTGTAAAGGTTCTCACTCATCCTATTATTTCTTGGACTATATCTTGCCTTGAGTAGACTGTTGAATACTTGAAAGTGTTTTGAAGTTCTGGGTAATGTCATGTCTTTGTGTTTTTATCATCTGTCCCTCAAGATAAGCAGAACCTTCCTCAATGTGAGGTTTAAAAGTTGAATCATAGCCATATGCAGCTATTTAGCTGTGATGTGCATCATTTAAAAGAAGATTCCTTTGCTTCTCTGTTACCTGCCCTGTCTGTTCTGCATTATGCTTGTGTCCTTTGGCAGCAGCTTTCCTACTGATCAGCCACCAGAAGGGGCTGAACTTCTCTTCCTGTTTAACAGCTCTGTTCTTTATATGGACAAACCCAACCAGCTGTGTCCTCACCTGTGTCTTCTGCCGTTTGTTTTGTTTCTTCAAGACTTAGGGTGCATGTATCCTGTGTGCTGCAAGCTGTGTAACATTTAACTGAACTAGGATTGTCTCCTTCCTTGCAGGGACCCTCTGTCGACACAGAGCAGCCCATACCGCACACTGGAGCGGCCACCACAGCCGCAGGGTGGGAGGAGCATGCCCACCACCCCCGTGCTCACACGCAACGCCTACAGCAGCAGCCACCTACAGTAAGAGGGCTCTGGGTTAAGTGCAATGTCTGTCTTAGGCAGCAGAAGAATAAAAGCAAATAATAACGAGGAGAGGGCCAAAGGTCCTTTGCTGTGCAGCATGGCCAGGCTCTCAAAATGTTGGAGGTTCAAGGTTAATATCAGCCAGTGTCTTGGGGCACAGTCCTGCACCAGCTTTGTAAGCGAGTGAGGGCCCTTATGTGAGCACAACCCCTCTCCTGGCAAATAGCAGCACACACAAATGGTGTCTGCAAACTTAGAGGTGAGATGGAAGCTGGTGTACAAATATTGCCCCTCTCATAAAAGCCTATGTGAGAAGGGTCATTTCCAGATAGGCATCTGTAGGGAGGTTAAACGAGAAATGCTCATTCCAAACGTTCCTGTGAAATACTTGTAAGATAGCCAGAGTTCCATTTACATTTTCTCTGTGGCCTTGTTTCCTAACAAAGTGAGGCTTCTGAAATTGCCTTGTCCATCAGCTAGTGGCCTGCCCACAAAAGCTCGTTCCCAAGCTGACAGATGCCTGCTGTGGGTTATGTTCCTACAGACCTCCTGACAAAGTGACCAGATAGAGCAGAGAGATCCAATTAATGCCCTTATTATGGGAAGAGAGTTTCATGTGGAGCTCACTTGTGTTATTAGGCAGCCGAGAACCCACACTGGGCAAGGAAAGGTGCTATAAATGTGATAATGCTATGAAGAGCTCATGGTTTATTTGTCTGGAATAACGCAGCCTTCAGAAAGAGAGCCACACTCACCGTGTTCTACTGCTAGCTCGGTTACTTGTGCAGACTCTGCCTACTTAAAAACTCTGAGAGCCCTTCTGTAAATCATTACAGAATATATTTGTGAGCTGTGCTGCATGTATTCCTGTCACAGACTAAGCTTTCTTACCATGATAGATTTCTATAAGAGAGCTCCCACTGTTGCAGCAAATCTAAGATTCAGCCAAGATGAATTTCTTGTGATGCAGATACTCTGTGAGAAAATAAGACTGAGTTTGACTTGTGCTTAGTTTGTGGAGGCAGTGTGCCTGACTCACACAGAGGGTTGCAGGGAGCGTGGGCACATTTACATGGGACTGCCTTGGGCCACCCTTTAACATCTGTGTTGTTTCAGGCCGGATGTTTCCCCGCACCACTGCCGGCAGCGCAGCGGGAGTCTGGAGTCCCAAACCCAGCTGCTGTCAGAGGCTCCTGCTGAGAAGGCAGCCTTCACCCTCTCCAAGGCCCAGCGAAGCAGCAGCACAGAGATCCTCGACGACGGGTCGTCCTACACAAGCCAGTCGAGCGCAGAGTATTACTGCGTGACGCCGACTCCCAGCCCCTATTACACCACTCAGACGCTGGACAACAGGACCAGGGGACGCAGACGGTCCAAGAAACAGAACATTTCCGCTGCCAGTTCAGGCAGCATGCCAAACCTTGCCCAGAAGGATGCCCGCAATGGTGTCTACCACAAAAGTCAGGAGCAGCCTTCCTCTAGTTACTATATTTCTGGGTATTGCCCATACACTGAGCCTGAGGTTTATTTCACCGGAGGAGGCTACGTTTATGAGAGTGACACGGAGGGACAGTACAGCGTGAACCCCTCCTACCGCTCCTCGGCGCACTGCGGCTACGAGCGATACAGGGCTTACCACGAGGACGACGTGGACAGAGTGCCACACAACCCGTATGCAACCCTAAGGCTTCCCAGGAAGCAAGTGGCTAAAACGGAGCATATAACCAAAAACATTCACAAGGCCTTAGTAGCTGAGCATCTCCGTGGCTGGTACCAACGTGCCTCCAGTCAAAAGGAACAGGTTCATGGCCTGCAGGCAGGCTTTGATTCTGACAGAGGATCCCAAAGGAGTTTGGGCTTTGCTGGTCTGCAGGTGCCGTGCTCTCCCAGCAGTCGAGTGTCATCGTTCTCCTCGGGTAATGTCTCATTTCTTCTGTCCAGAGTGGTTGTTTATTTTAAGTCCCTGTTGTACATCAAATTCTGCCTGCCTGCTTCCTCAGCCAAGTCAGCAGAGTAGAAGCAAGGCTCTAGAGCTCTGTCCTGAAAAGTAGATGAGGAACTGAACAGAGTCTTGTTCTGTGCTTGGGAAGAAAGATCTGCTTGTTGCCTTCTCCTAAGGGCACTGTCTTTTACTCTTTGTGAACAGATAGTCCAAAGCAGTACAGAAAGCCACGTGGGTTTCGAACAGGTGTGTTTACCAACTAGAAGCAATGTGCAAAACTTCCTGCCATCTAAACACAGTTGCTGTGGTGGCTTTCAAAACACAGTACAGGGAGCATCCTTGAATGGGTCAGAAAGTCTTTTTTAAAGCAATTCCCCATCTCCAAAGTACCACCTGCACAGTGCTTTCCTCCCTACATAGCTTGTGAATCGTGTCTTGTGTTGGCATTGTGTGCTTGTGTGTCCTGCAGAAACCCAGAGAGATCACTAATGAGAACTGTCTCATTTGTCTCAGCTGATTTAGCTGGAGAAAGATCTAATTTACTGTAATTCCTGTTTAATTCCAGCATCTTCTGCAAACACGGCTGGGAACTGGCGAAACCCGCCTGCACTGGGACTCTCAGACTACGACATGTTGTCTCATTCCTCTTACTCCAGCTGTTATGGGAATGTTTATGGCAACCTTCCTTTGCAGAGCAGGTGAGTAGAGAGCATCAAGATTTTTCTCTGCTCCATCCTGCATTTCACAGACTGTTAAAACTTCTGAGAAAAAATCAGCTGGATTTCAAAGGGCCAAGGTGCAGAGTAACAGTAAAATTGACTCTGTTGAGAGCATGACCTCTCTGTGGAGCAGATCAGCTGTACCACTGGTGTTCAAGGAAGGGGAAAGCAGTTATAGTGAAGGATGAACTCACTGGCTGCACAGCCTTTTCCTTCGGCTGATGCTGGAGCATCCAACATCTCACGCTCCTTGGTAGCTGTGTTGTGGGAAGAGCACCCACTGAGCCCAGTCCCACTCACCCCCTGAGCAGCCCAGCATTTATGTCTTTTCTTACTCTCTTGTGTTTCTGTGCTGATAAACTTTTGGAGAAACAAAAGAAGGAGACACCTTCTCCAACCTCATGTCTTGAACGCAGATGTCCAGAGGTGATTCCACGCTTGTCACACCCCTCTCTTGACAGGGATTACCTCTGAGGCCAGAGCTGTGGGCAGCTCGGGCTCTGCTCTCTCCCTACAGGAACTCCTGCAGCCCTCCTACTGCTTCTACTCAGTGTTTTCTGTCTCTTCTCTCGCTGTTGTGCACTAGCTGCTGCCAGTGAGGACAGGGGGCTCCTGTCCAGGGGAATGGCTGTGCCCACACAGATGCCATCATGTCTAAGTGCACATACACTAAGTGTAGCCAGCTGTAGTAAGTACCCCAGGGCTGTGCCTCTGGCTCCGTGGGCTGCAGCTTGCACTTGCTGCCAGGCTGACTTGTGAGAAATTACTGAAGTTTAAACTGTGTTTGTTCTAAAATAAGTGAAATGGTAAGAAAAGACATAAAAGCATCTGCTAGGTCCTTGATTCCAAGATAATGCCATGGGCTTTTTTACTGCAGTGATTTAGAAGATTTACAGTAACAGTGTTTAAAAATACATTTTCTACTGATTTTTTCCTATAATTGGGCTTTGAAAACTCTGCTTATTTTGGCAGCTTTATCTAAATGAGGCTTATTAGCTATTAGTTTTCCATGTTCTGAATCACTTGTCTGATCATTCATCTATTTTATTTTTCTATTTTAATGTAATTATGGCAAATGAGCCATCAATACACCCTACAGTCTTGACAATTTCCAGCAGCTGAGATCCTGTTTCACTAAGGACAGAACAAAACCTGGGTTTGTCATAGAATCATAGAATTGTTTCTGTTGGAAGGGAACTTCAAGCTCCTGGAGTCCAACAGCTCCCCTCACACTGCCAAGCCCACCACCAACCCCTGGCCCTCAACGTCTCAACTATGTGTCTTTTAAATATCTCCAGGACTGGGCACTCCCCCATCTCCCTGGGCAGCCTGGGACAGGGGCTGACAACCTTCTCAGGGAAATAGTTTTTTCTCATCTCCAGTCTAAACCTCTCCTGGGGCAACTTGAGGCCATTTTCTCTTATCACTTGTTACTTGGGAGAAGATACTGACCCCCACCTCACTGCAGCCTCCTGTCAAGGAGCTGCAGAGAGTGCTTCTGTCTCCTCTCAGCCTCCTCTTCTCCAGGCTGAACACTCCCATTCCCTCACCCCTCCTGAGCACACTTGTGCTCCAGCTCCTTCTCTAGCTCTGCTGCCCATCTCTGGACACACTCCAGCCCCTCAGTGTCTTTCTTGTAGTGAGGGACCCAAAACTGAACACAGCACTCGAGATGTGGCCTCACCAGTGCTGTGTGCAGGAGTAGAATCCTTTCCCTGGTCCTGCTGGCCACGTTCCTAATGATGCCCCAGCCCTTCCCTAGTGGAGAGGATGACTAAAGCAATCCACCCCTTGCACGTGAGCTCACCTGTCCCTCTGACTTCTGCACTTCTGAAGTCAGAAATGACAGCACTGCTTGGAGCCACTGGGAGTTTGTGGTGGGGATGGTGCCTGTCTGTCTAACGGCCGGTCTGTGTCTCTTGCAGGGTGTACGCAGAGCAGAGCCCGCTGGGCGGTGGGGATGAGAGCCGGCTGGAGGTGGACGGGCACGGCAACGAGCAGAGGCTCTTCTGGCACGAGGACTCAAAGCCTGGAACGCTGGTGTAGGCCTCCTGCAGCCCTACGTTCCTGCCCTCCTCCCGTGCCTTGCACAAGACGCCAGGACTCCGAGGTGGATCTCGGGTGAAACTTCCAAACCGAAGGAGCAAAAAGGAAGCAGGGCTGTTCTGCTGGGAGAGATGGAAGTCAGCACCAAGAGGGACTGTAGCAGAAGGACAGAGCCTCACCACAAACGGCACTTCTGAATCCAGACAGCCTACACAAGCAAGGGCAAGCCACAGTTTAATCTATGACTAGATGCAGCACTTGGTTGAAGTATTTATATTTAGCAAGCACTTTTTTGGAAGGTTGGAAGGTGTTGAAGGCAAACCTTGGAGAAAAAGAAAATGTGAAAAGGAGACTTTTATGGAAAACCCAGGAATTCTAGGAGCACAGTTCTGATGTTTGAAAGAAGAAGAAACAACAATGCGTTCTGCCATGGCTTATGATGGCCTGGAGGGACTTTCATAAGCTTATGAAGGATAGATTGTGTGTGTGTGAGTGAGGCAAAGGGTGACTTAATCAGTATTGGAACATTACTTGAAGGAAGCCTGGATATTTTTTTTTTGGTAGGAAGGTTTGAATGAGTTTCTCTATGTGTTGGGGTGTCATTTAGAGTGTTTGTTAGCACCACAAGCAAGTTCCAGAAAGCAAAGAATTTGCTGACACAATATATCGTGTAAAACCGGAGGTGGTTGTGTGGATTTTGGAAACAGAGGCAGTGAACTTAGAACTCACTTTTCCATGATGAAGTGTCATGAATAATCTCCCATGTAATGCCCTTTCCATGGTACAACTTCCCTGTGTGGAGGAGTGGGCAGAGCTTCACAGCAGCCCGGTCCGTGGGGTGAGGGGTCCCGTTGTGCTGTGCCACAGTGAGCCGGGGACCCTCCGCGGGCAGCGCCGCAAAGCAGACGGTGTGATTGGCACGGCCAGTATTTTCAGGTGAATGCAAACACCAACAGCCAAGTGGGTGCCTTAAGCTGAAGGGCATTAGGATGGTGCCACGAGTGCCCTGAACCGCCGGGTGCGTTGCGGAGCCGCTGCCGGACAGGAGAGCTTGTTAACAAAACCCTTTGTGTAGGAAAGAAGTGTGACTGCAGTCTTCAGTCTCCATCCAAGAGGGATAAACCCACCTCCTGCCATCCCTCTGGGAACCAACTGGCACGAGGTAGCTGATGGGATTTCCAGCAACTCATTTGCGTACGGTAAATCCTCTCTGGTTTCTCAGCTGTACTGTTCTTCAGGATTCCATAAATGGTGCTCTCTTGTTTTTCTTTTATACAAAGGATTCGTTACTCCTTGTTCATATTGTGAATAGAAAAGTTTCTGATCAACTTTTTTTGACCTTTTTTACCAATATTCCAGAGCATGTAATATATATACACAGAAGGACACATTTGTTAAGCTGGTACTTAGTCGTTTGTATGATTAGAGTCGCGGTTTGGAATTGAAAAGGACAAAAAACAAAATGAGAAGTAACTTATTTCCTTGGGTTTGCAGATTTGTATAGGCCTCTAGAAACGCGAAAGCTCTTTTTTGCTTATTCTTTTACTACTTCTGAATTTTTTTAGACCTATTGTTTTGTATAGGTCAATAAACTAAAAAGTGTGCTACCAAAACCACTTCAGCCTTCTTCCTATTTGTGCTCGAGTGCTTGGGGAAACAGAGTGTGCTCTGCACAGCCTGTGGGATTTCGGGGCTTTCAAGGGAGAAGGCAGTAAATCACCATGCTGTGATGATGTCTTTGGATCTGAGGTGATAGATTGGGTGCCAAGGGTCAGAGGCCTTGGCTGGGGGAGGCTTGGCCCTGGGCAATTCAGACCCTCTCAAAACACATCTGTAAGTCTGAATTTGGGGTAATGCAAGGAGAGGAAGGAGTCAGTGCCTTTGTGGGTGCCTCTCCAACACAGCTGCATCCTCACTGCTATCCCTGGCCCTGCTGCCTGGCCTCAGCCTGGCCAGGGATGCACAGACAGAACTGGCCTTATGTTTCTGGAAATACTTCTTCCTCATCTGTCCTAGCACCTAAAACTTGCTGCAGCCTTTCCCGTTTAGAACGTGGCTGTTGAGGTTTGTGTTCATTCATCTTCTGGGTCCTCTCTTGAATTCATGCCCTCAGTGACACTCACCTTTGTGAAAGAGCAACTTGGCTTCTATGTCACCAAGCAGTTGAGGTTATTCAATTCACTCTCACTCTCCTCTTTTCAGAGTTATTTGCCATTTCCTACTTTTTATGGCATCATAAGCTTCACCATCAGTGCTGGATTCTGTTCTTATTTCCACATTGCTGGCAAAAATCGGTATTAATAAGAACTTGCAGATGTGTCCACTGAAAATACCCCCATGTGGTTATACTTTGCCATTTCTTCCAGTAGATTTTGGGGTCTGTCTGTTCACAAGTTGTTCATTCAAGCAGTCACACTGGCTGCTGTTCTGAAGTGTTAGTGCTTTGAGCAGGAAGCCAGGTAGGACAAAGTCCAGGACCTTTCCCAGATCTCATGGTATCGGTGTGGGCCGGTGGTTATTTATCAGCACTCTCAAGGGTTTTCATTTCCAAAAGGAAATGAGGTGTGTAACAAGGTCCATGCCTCACTTAAGCCATTGTTTGCATTCCTTTATTGTAATGCTGTAGCCATTGAGTTTGGTATTGGCTTTTCCATTAGCGTTCAGGATTTAACCCAGTCTGACACATCCATGTTGGCATTTGCTTGGACAGGAGCACGACCATTTTGTTGAGAAGATCTAAATTTGAGGTGAGTTTGAGTGGAGGGTTGCTGTATTTGGGGATATTGGGCATAAAACCTCTAGGGCCAGAGTTCAGAACCTGTTTGCAGCATTCTGTAAGCCAGAGGTAAGCTGTGGAGTTGCTGGGGATGGCAGCGCAGGGAGCGTGGCAGATGCAGCACTTGCAACTCCCTTGTTCTTCACAGGCCTGGCCCTGGGCAAGAGTTGTGCTCTTAAAAACACTTGTGAAGGGTGGAACTAGAGAGCAAAGGGGGCCCAGAAGAAGAGAGAAGACCACCACCCAGCCTCTGCAGGTGTTGCTTGGGGAGGTAGCAAAGGACTGGGATTGGCCTTGGGTGGCACAGGAAAGGAGGAGGGAAGGGCTCAACATCTCTGTCGGACCTTCTGCCTGCTGCTGACAGAGGGGTGGTGGGCAGCTTGTGTAACACCTGACCGTTGACTGTTGTTCCCCAGGACCCTTAATTCTGCCTTTTGCAGACCTCCAGCTGCCTTTGTTGCCCTGCGTTTCCAGAGCAATGGTTTGATGCCCATGTGCAACCATTCACAGAGACCAGCTCTGTCTGATGCAGCCAGAGAGGTAATAAAGATACACTTGTATTTCAGCTGTGAACAAGTAAGACAGATTTACAAACTGCCTGTGCTTTGTGTGACTGACCTCCCCTGTGTTCTGCTGTTTAGCCACAGCTCTTCCTCAACAAGGCTACTGGGGACATCTAGTGACTGGCCAGTAGTAGGGAAGAGTCTTCGCAGCCCTGGTACTCCTCTGAAATCCTTCCTGCCCCTTCCAGTTTCGAGAAATATTTAGAAATTGTGACTTAGTATGACCCCAAACAGAGCCAAGAGGTGAACAATGTGAAACACCCATGTAAAGCACACACAGACCTACAGGCTTCTCTTTTACAGTGTCACAAATGTCTCTCTCCAGAAGGTAAAACCTGCTGATGAGATGAGTGAGTGGAGGGGAAATAAAACCCCACAGAAAGCCGTACGTAATGGAGCGTTTCTGAGTGCTTCGTAGCTGAGGAATGAAGAAGAAAAAGCAGCCCATGCCAGGAATCTTTAAAAAGACATTAGGGCATTGTGCTAAAATAAGCCATGCCTGATGTTTTTAATTGCTGCCTGCTCTTTCTCTGCTGTTTTGACCAGAAGTACTGGGAGACGTGGGAGGACCAACGCCCATGGGAGCATGGTGGCTGCCATTCCTCCAGCACAGGGAGGGGGAAGGATGAGGCTCAGACCAGGAGCCACCTCCCTGATCGTGGGATGGTCTTTAAAGTTCACCCGAGTGTACTTCAGTGAAACTTACCCGCCAAGGTGACTAAATACGTGAGGTGGCTCTTGTAGCTTTCTGCTGATTTTTCTTTTATGTTCTTGGACTCCTTCAGCTTCCAAGTGAGCAATGTTGCAGCGATGTTGTGTGCACAGCCAGGCTGCGTGGCTCCCGGGTGGGTGAGAAGCCTCTGGCCGTGGCCCAGCCAGTCCCCACGTATAGGAAATCCTGCCAAGGCTGAAGGCTTGCTCCATCTCCTGGGCTTTGGGGGTTAATGCAGGAGAGCTGCCGCTGCAGGCACCTTCTGAGCCTGAGAAGCTCCCTGTCCCCTATGCTTGCCTGGCATTTTCTGGATGAGTTAACAGCTCTTCTAGGAAGATTTGTGCTTTCTACACTATTTTTCAATCTCTTTTGTGTTATTCTATCATATTCAATACGCTTCTCAGGTAGAAAGCTGAGAGCTTCAGCTACAGCAAGGCCTGGCATGAATATTGAAATCTATCAAGTTAAAGGCAATAGGAACAAACTTTTAACTGTATTTTATGTAACAGTTATTCATTTAAGTTCAATTATCCGTTTTGCGTGGATTTTTTTTCTCCGGGGATTTTGTGCTAGGGGAGAAGCTCTGTGTCCTCAGGAATATTCGTCTCTTGTTGGCAACAAAAGCTTCCTGGCATGGTTTTCAGATTACTTCTGTGGCTTTTTGTAGCTGAGACGAACAGGGCAGGGAATCCTGTTGTATTTTGTAAATAGATCCCACCATAGGCCTGGGCAGCGGAAGAAGAGGCCATTGTATGCTTGCTGTACTGTTCATCCTCTTTCCCGCTTCTGAGTTCTCTCCTCCATCTGCTCAATCACAAATTGGCCAAGTGCTCTTATGTGGCAGGACAATGTGTCTGCAATGCCTGGCTGAGCTTTCCAACAAACACACTTTCCCTTGTTCCCAGCATGGCTGTGATACCCGTGCTACCAGCAGATAAAGTGGTGACGCCCTATCTGATGCACAACTCCCTGCCTCGTCTGTCAGGACCTTCCCCTTCCCCTTGTAGCTGTTAGATTCAGGACGACGTGGATCATCTCCCGGAGTAGGATGTATCATCAAAGACAATTACCCCATGCCCTGATGCAGCAAGTCAAACCTGATATTATGTGATGTGATGTTTCCTCCTTGAAAGGACAGTGAGAGCTGTGATCGGTGCTTGTAGCCCAAGAGGACACAGGATATAAATGTCATGGCCTTCATCAGAGAGATCCTTGCCATCCATCCAACTTCATTATCCTTGTCTGTCCCTCATGAAGGGAATCATCATCAATCCTTCAGCAAGTCCTTGACTGCAGAGAGATGTGCTCTGTCTCCTGGGACATCTCCTGCCTGTCTGAAGCACAGCACGCAGGAGTCTCAATTTCTATTTAATCATTGGAGTGTCATCAAAGAGCTGCAGATGAAGAAGTTTGCAGCCAGACAGGGCTCAGCTGGAGTAACTCTAGAAGAAACCCTTCCACCTGTTCCTGGGCTTGAGATTAGGGAAGGACGTGCCCTGTGCAGATAGAACGAAACGGCCATGTGGCCTTGTCAGCATCAGTGCTCATGGACGCAGGATGGTGTGAGGTATGGGGCTGTGATAGGTTTGGCTGCCACAAAAGAAAGATACACCCTATGGTTAATGTGAAGGGTGGCATTGTTTCCTAGAAGGACTCTGGTTCTTAGCTGATCTGGTGTGTGCTGGATTTGGTGTTTCATATAAACGTGGAGGTGATTGCTCGTTCAAAAGATGATGATGATGATGGCTGTCGCTCCTCAAGGAGATGAGGCAAGGAACCACCACCCAGGGAGGAAAATGTTCTTCAGGTATTTGGAAGTGCTTTACCCAGGTCATGTGAATAACATGAGCTGGGAAAGTAAAAAATACCAAGTTAGCACAGACTTCACTAGTGCTGAGTGTTTCAGCGTTTTGCCCATGATTGTGCTATAAATGATACCTGGGAGGTGAAGCTCTTTCCTGGAGCTACAGACCTTCTTCTTTGTTAATGAACACACAGCCAATATGTGTGCTGTGGCTGTGCTGGAGTTGCTGTTCAAGCCACTCTAAAGCATGGCCAGTGAAAATAGAGTGTATATAAATTGGCTGGGGGGATGGTGGGTGAATTGTAGCATTGTTCATTGGCAAACAGAAGCACAGAAACTTGGGCTTCAGGGGTGAAATTTGGGATGTGTTTTGGTTCTGAATGGGGCAAAAATTTGCCCTGGATTAGCCCAGAGCCTCGGGACCAGCTTAGTGACTGGCAACATTGATATGTGGAGTTATTTTCTGCCCTTTAAACATGGAGTTTGGGATGATCTTTTAAAAATGGCTGAAAACAGTTGAAATGGTTTAGAAATCCATCAGCTAATTACTGAACCCTTCTTGATGCCAATCGAGACACATCTGCCTCCCTCTTGCTTTTCCATGCAGGATTGCTTTGGTGTGGGGTTCAGTTCCCTGCCCTAGGCTGATGTTTTCTCTCCTTAATTTCTGGCATGACCAAAATCCCCTCCCTGCTCTCCCTTTCCGTCTGTGCATTTGAGTGTTTTCAATTGTAATAAATAACACAAATTATGTCAGAATTGGTTTCCTACTGCCTAGGGACCTTGTGCCACCACTCTCAGACTTTTCTGGCCGTTTGAGGGACAAATGTGAGGCATCCAGGTCCCAAGAAAACAAGAGACACAGCTCCTCTTGCTCTTCCTGAAGATACTTCCAGACCTGGAGGCAGTGGGATGTGATTTGGTGACTGCTGAGGCAGGTGAGGGGCTCACACCCCTGTCTTCCTGCTGCTCTGCACGGGGCCTTGGCTTTACAGCTCCCTGTCAAGCATCTTGGGCAAATGTTTCGAAAGTCAAGTGTCCTTACTCTATTTAAGCAGCAAACTTAATCTGATATATTTATAACTATATATGATATATTTATCTCTGTAGCAGTTTGGATGTGGGGTGAGGTTTTCCCCCCTCCAAGATGATCCCTGGTGTTTTTCCCACAGGGTGTCTCTCTCGTTACTTAGTGGTTGTTATTGTTAAGATCCCATCATCTGACCCTTGATAATCCTCATATTGCATTACAGTGCATTGCTGGACATGCCTGATGTATGCTACTGTTTGTCAATTTTAGACTGCCCCATCAATCCTATCAGTTCCTTAAAAGTGATGCAAGGTTATGTTACACAGGCACATTCTTCAACTGGCTGCAGTTAATGTCTTGGTGCTTGGAAATGCCATGGATTGGTAATTAAGGCAAATAAAAACCACAAAAAGTGAAAGCTAACATTATAGATATTGCTCTTGAGCATTTGGCATCAGTGTGTGTTCCATCAGTTACCTTAAAACCAGAACATGTTTTAGGCACCAAAGTGTGGTTTGATGTCTTGCCTTATGTCAAGTGGTGACACAGGGGTCAGCCTCTCTTCAGAGTTGAGTTACAAACTTGTCAATTATTCTGTTTTCAACAGGAAAATTGGAAGTTTTGGCAAAAATGCATTAATGAGGAGGAAAAAAAAATCAATGAAGTGAAATAATCCTGCATGAGAGCCTGCTGGGTTCCATGGAAGGGCTCATCCATACACGAGTACTGCCCTGGAAACAGTGAGCATGGATTGGTCAGTACTGAGAGCAGATCTTTGCTACCCATCTATTTGCTCCTGAAGTGCTTCATAACATTTATTAGGTACCTACTTAGCATTAATTTTGAGCTGCTACCTGTAGGAATTGCTTTGTGATGGCTGCAGGTACTATATGTCTTCTGCTGATTCTCTGAGTGTGGCTGCTGGCACAGCTCTCTGCTCCTTGGTAACAGAGCACCTCGTGCAGCAGCTGATTAGTCTGAGGATTCCTAAGCAAGTGTTAAATTGGCATGAAAATAACAAGTGCTACCAATGGAAGTGGCCTTCCTCTCTTAATGAAGGTTGAGGAAATGAGTGGTTATTTTGGAAAGCTCCCAGGGGAATACCCACAAATAAGTAATGGAAGAAGATGGGAGCTTTACCTTGGAAAAGACTTCTAGATTTGGCCATGAGTGTGTCCCCAGCCTGGAGAGTGGTGTTTGTTGTCTTAACATTCTGTTTCCAGTGCAGCAAAACACTACGCAGCGTGTTAGAAAAGGAAGTGAATCCTGTGCTGGAGGTAATTTATGGAGAGAGGAGACCTAAAGTAGGCAAAATGTGATACCCACCTTGGAAATCTGTGGGATTAGCACCTGTGTCACCAGGAGATGGGTGTCACCCAGCAGCCCTCTGCTCCGAGTGTGACGGAGGAGGCATCATTCTCAGAGGTATAGTGTTTCCTAACCATGGTATCTGCAAATAATCTAGTTAGGAGAAAATTTGCTTTTCCAATACTTGATAGTGTTCTCAATATCCCTGTTTCCCTTCTCAAGAGGACTTCATGGGTTTGACCCTGCTTAGCAGATCTGACAAGACGATGGCCCAAGATGGCCTGGCTGAAAATCATGGAAACACAAGAAGGTGGCCAGGGGCTTTATTTACAGTCAAGAAATTAGCAAGAGATAAGTAACTACTGAATAGTCAGCTTCTGTGACCCAAACAGCATCGTTTGGGAGAACAACATGCCAGCTACTGAAGAGCATTGATTTATTTGATAACATCAGGAAACCATTTATGGACTCTATTATGGACAGCAATTGCTGGGGGGTTAAAACTGCTAGACCAGCTAGATTGATGTGTGGGTCTGCTGTTGTGCTTGCTACTGCATAATATAAAATAAGGATGTCCCCTGAAACACAGAAGGGGCAAACAGAGCCATTACTTTTTGGCTTGGGTTTTTGTTATTTCTTCCTTTACTACTTACTTTGTTCTTAAAATTTTGCCCCCTTCCCCACTGTGTAACAACATTAATTAAATGAGGATAATGGCTTTTTAATAGAGGTTAACAGGACCTTGAGCACCATATCTCCTAAAACTCAGCCTAGATAAACCATTGTCCATGCAGAGCCTCTTTTGCTGCTGGCTGGCTCCAGCAGCGTGTGGTTGAGACTAACAAGGTGTATGGCTTATGAACTGATGGGTTTTGATTTCACAGCCACTCACTCATGCTCTCCTATGGAAGCTGCATTTGCAGCTGCAAGGTGAGGGTTTGATTCAATACTCCCTGCAAGGAATACTTGAAATTGAGTAAGGAAATCTTCCTAATCCAATGAACAATTCAAACTGCAGCATGCTGAAATTGCTCTGTAGTGGGAAAATTACCCACCCACACTACTCTGCTTTCACAAAACAGCCACGAGCAGAGTGGTGTTGAGGGTATGGCTCTCTGGTTTACCCTGTAAATTTAGAAGCCTGTAAAATATTCAGAACAGAGGAGAAGGTACTTCTTAGCTGGAATGGACACTTACTAAAAAAAGGGGATTTCAGCTTTCTTCTGTAGTCACACCAGTTCTATGAACGTCAGCAAAGTAATTCTTTGTAGTTGCTTGTTAATTCTGTAAGAAAAATGGTTAAAAGTGGGAGAAGGATGAACCTGAGGTGAACTGTGCATCAAGGTCTGTTGACAGTGTAAATAATGTCCATGATAGAGATGGGCCAGTCAAAAATAGGGCACTGACGTTGCCCCTGGGTAGATTGGGTGGGAGCAGGGCATGTGGATGTGCTGTGTGAAATGTGTTTCCCTTAGGCTGCTTCAAAAAGCTGGTGCCCATCCCCACATGGACCTTTTTCCTCAAGCACAAGGTGTGTGTTGTACTGACCACCTGCCTTTGCTCCATCTTGGAGGATTTTGCTTTAACCATGATGTGGTTTGTGTGAGAGCTCCTCAATTGCACAATGGCCACACTCACACCAAAACCATCTGCAATATTCAATCAGGGTTTGGACTAGCTAAAGGCAGCGAGGAGCCTGCAGTCTCAGCCCTTCTGAGCTATCTGAGACATTACAGAGACCTTGTGCTGATTCTTTCCACAGTGCAGAACTTCACCCACACACCTCACAGGTACTATCAATGTGACTTCACCCACCTATGGCCATCTGAGCGCAGGCTGAAGCAATGAAAGGCACAATGCCCCAGGAACCCTCTAGAACATGTCTGTCTCCTGCCTTACTCGATGGGGGACACACCAGCTGCACTGAAATGTCAGAAGGGCTTGCACAGCTGACAGGTTGCTGAAAATGGAGCATGGCAGCATCGCCATAAATTCTCTTTAGTCAGCCAAGTGCAGCTTAATATAGACTTAGCTGCGTGGTCTGTCTCCTGCACTGGGACCGAGAGCTGCCACAGCTCATGACCAAAACATGAAGTTGTCCATTTAACCAAATCAACTACTGCTAGTCAGGAATATAAAAGAAAAAAAAAAATCCTTTAAAATTTATCTTTCTCTTTAGACTTAAAGAGTATTAGAGGAGGGAGAGAAGAAAGAACATGTCTGAACTCAGCCAAAACTCTGACGAAGATGTGTGTCCTGAGGACATCGATGAGGATGAAATCCTTGCAAACCTGTCCCCTGAGGAGCTAAAGGAGCTGCAGTGTGAGATGGAAGTGATGGCCCCAGACCCTGAAGTCCCAATAGGGATGATACAGAAAGATCAGACGGAGAAACCTCCAACGGGGAGCTTTGACCACAGGTCGCTGGTTGACTACCTGTACTGGCAGAAGGCATCCAGACGCATGCTTGAGGACGAGAGAGTTCCCGTCACCCTCTTGCCCTCTGAGGTAACAAGCAAAAAATCATAAATATTTATTATGCATCTTCTGTGGGATTTGCTTTATAGCTTTAATACCTTTAACTGCTTCTGCTTCCATCTGTTACTTAAGGTAAGGTGCAATCAAATTTAAATTCATCCCAAAAGCCTCAGCAATGTCAAGATCTGGCTTGGACTGATATCAGAGTTAGTAACTTTTAAATTGCTTTTCCAAAGCCTTTATTTAAGCTTTGTAATGAGAGAGACATCCTAATTTTGTCTCAGTAAAGCAAATCACCGGGGAATTGTCATAAAACCAGTTTGGAGGGTGTAATTCAAATTGGTGTGACTTTGTGTGTGGAAAACCACCATAATGCTTTTCAATAGAAAACTATATTCATAATCTACAGACTAATTAAACTGATTAATTGACAGAATTTCATGTCATACTGGACAAACTCCTAAACCACTGTATTTTAACAATGTGAAACATTCACTAACAACCAAGCATGCAAACCCCACAAGTTGATCCAATCTTGTTGAACACAGTATTTATGACTTTGAAATAAAGTTAAGGTCATACTTAGACAGTTTTTAGGATGAGGAGCACTCTTAAAAATAGGTTAATAGAATGAAAACTTGTCCAAACAGAACACATCCATACTTGAGCCAAAGTGAATTGGAGGTAACTGATTTTATTTAAATGAAACCAATAAACTTGTGGTTTTGTTAATGCACAACACCACGGACTTCCCAGGGCAGGTGTCATGGGCTGCCTCTGGAGAGGGGAGGATAATGCAGTGAATGTTTTCCTCCTACAACACTCTTGCCTACAAAGAGACTTTTTTGTTGTTGTTTAAACACTTCTGAGGTTAAATCTGGCATTTGAGTGTAGAGTTGCCTGCTGCATTCACAGCTGCTGAGGTGACCTCTGTACTAAAGCCATCCACCAGCACAGCAGACAGGGACCATACCTCCCTGAGGGAAGAGGTGACTTTATCACTATTTTGTGTGACTTTTGATGAAACAGAAGCTCTGCCTGAACCAGTGCAAATCTTTGGGGGAAATACCTTGATCTTTCTTAGCATTTCTCAGTGATGGAGAATCCTCTTGCAAAAAGATGCTTGAAAAAACTCTTTCAGCTAGGAGGGTCTCTGGAGACGGTGGAAGTTTGCAATTGCTTTCATTTTGATGCTAGAAGCCCCATTGCCTTGCAGCAGCTGTGTGCAGGGATCAGTTTCCTATCTCTGAACTCAAAATAACACTGAACTAATATTTTGCTTTATCTTCAGGGATGTGTTCTTTCAGTTGCCCTGCTTTGGCAGGTACCAAGCCAGGTAGCCTTATCTCATGTGCTAGATGACTTCCATCATTGTTACGATATAGTCTCCTCTTCACTCCTCCTTGGGCTGTGCAAACAGGCAGTGCCTAACTCTGACTTCTAATGATCTGTGGTATATGAAAGAAACGTTGAGGAAACAACAAAAATTACACAAATTCTGGAAAGAGACTGTATCAGAGGCTCTTAACCCTCAGAAGGGTTCAAGGACCACTTTAACATAACACTAAATACATAGAGAATTTGATTGTCAGGATTGAATTTGATAGGCAAAGATGAGAAACTGGTTTGCAGTTATTTTAAAACCAATCATTCCTGTGTTTCCAAGCAAGTCAGCACAGCCCTAACTTACAGGCAGTGGCACTTTTAAGAATTGTTCTATCACGTATGGGCACAGAATTAACTAAGTCCAGTCACTACACATGTTTATTTGAACAGAAAACTAATGTTAACAAAGCCACATTCAATTATTTCAGCTGTGAGGTTTTGTCTTCCTCAGAGAAGCACTGCAGAGGAGGCAGAAGGCAAGGCCCTGGGCAGCGGCGAGGCGGCCGGCGGGAGGGTGCCAGGAGCAGAGGGAAAAGAGAGACACTACCAAAATGAGCACTTGTCCAGCTCAGGAACACCATCTGGGGAGACAAACAAAGATGGAAGCGATAAGGAGAGAGTGGAGGAGAATGATGAGAAAGAAGAGGCTGAGGAGGAAGAAGACGATGAAGAGGATGAAGAGGAGGATGAGGAGGAAGATGAGCCTGAATTGGAAACAAAGGAGACTTACACCAGTGAGAACAGTGACAACAATCAGATAAGTAAGAAATCAGGTACAGAACCAGGAGAAACTACAGAAAAGCCACAGGAAAATGAAAAGAAAATATCCAAATTGAACATCCCCAAAAAGTTAGCGCTGGACACCAGCTTCATGAAGCTGAGCGCCAGGCCCTCGGGAAATCAAACCAATTTAGAAGAGAGTTTGGAGAAAGTCCGAAAAAACAATCCAGATGTGAAAGAGCTCAACTTGAACAACATAGAGAACATCCCCAAAGAAATGCTGATAGACTTTGTCAATGCCATGAAAAAGAATAAGAACATAAAAACATTCAGCTTGGCCAATGTGGGGGCCGACGACAACGTGGCTTTCGCGCTGGCCAACATGCTGCGGGAGAACAGGAGCATCACCACGCTGAACATCGACTCCAACTTCATCTCTGGCAAAGGGGTGGTTGCTATCATGAGGTGCCTGCAGTACAACGAGACGCTGACAGAGCTCCGCTTCCACAACCAGCGGAGCATGCTGGGCCACCAGGCAGAGATGGAGATCGCCAGGCTGCTGAAAGCCAATGCCACTCTCCTTAAAATGGGGTACCACTTTGAACTGCCGGGGCCCAGGATGGTGGTGACCAACCTGCTGAGCAGGAACCTGGACAAGCAGAGGCAAAAGAGGAAAGAGGAGCAAAGACAGCAACAAATGAAAGAGCAGAGAGAGTTGATAGCGATGCTGGAAAATGGACTTGGGTTGCCTCCTGGGATGTGGGAAATGCTGGGAGGACCAATGCCCCAGCCGAGGGTGCACGAACCCCCGCAAGCCCCGAAACCACCCATCCCTGCTGCCGTGTCCCTGAGCAAAAGGCAAGAGAGCATGAGGCAGGTGGTCCCCGAGGAGCCATGCAGAGAGAAGCCCGTCAACTTCAGAGTGGTCAAGCTGAAGAAGATCCAGCGCAAACCAGCCGTGCCGGAGTACGTGGAACCCGCCGAGAAAACCAACCTCAAAGATGTCATCAAAACCCTTAAACCGATCCCCAGGAGAAGGCCGCCCCCTCTCGTCGAAATAACTCCCCGAGATCAGCTGCTGAACGACATCCGTCAGAGTAACGTCGCTTACCTCAAACCGGTGCGTGCTCAGCGGGGCGGCCAGGGAGGGAGCCGCAGCCCCTGCCGCTCCGGGACGGCTCCTTGGGATGGTGGCTGTTGGTTGGGGCTTGGACACGTTCTCATGTGCGTGGCTGGTGCTCGCTTAGCATCAGGCTGCTGTTCCTGGAGTGCAGCTGGTTGTTTTCCCTGGTAGCACTAAGGCTTGGCTTGCACAGAAAAATGACAGCGTCCCTTTCTGCATCCCTACAGATGAAAGGGGATTCAGACCCCCAGAAGCTCAGGGTTAGCGTGCCAGTAATAGCCTATTATTAGTTATGACAGGCAAAAGCTATTCAGGATATTTGTTTCAGGAGAGGAACAGGTATTATTTTTCACATTAGTCTGTCTGCAGTCATAGAATCACAGAATGGTAGGGTTGGAAGGGACCTTTAAAGATCATCTAGTCTAACCCCCTGCTCAAGCAGGTCTACCTAGATCAGGTCGCTCAGGCATGTGTCAGGTGGGCTTGGAAACCTCCAGAGAAGGAACCTCCACACCCTCCCTGGGCAGCTTTTTCCAGTGCTCCATCACCCTCACAGTAAAGAAGTTTGTTTTCCTTAAGTGGAACTTCTTGTGTTTCAGCTTTTGCCCATTACCCCTAGTCCAGTTCCCCATAAAATACTCTTGAGGATCCAAGTCCCAGACTGCCTCTTGGTGATGCTTTTCTGTGGGTACCAAATTCATGGGCCACTTCTCAAAATGCTGGCCACTAGCTTTAACCTTTTGCTTTCCTGCAATGTCACACTGCCTTGCATTGTGCCCTTAGTCAAGAAATACTAAAAGCTGGCTGATCTATTTGTGGCTAATGATGTTGATACATCTGTTTGTGATGCCAGGGATTGGGGGAGAGGAGAGGAAATCCTCTGCAATTAAAAAATGGTCAAGTGGCACTTTGTAATTAACATTTTGTTTAAAAAGGACATTATAATATAGTGAGATGTGAGAAATCATTATTCCCTCAGTAACTCCAGAGACAGTAGTTTGTCCCAAAAGTTTTGGCAGGGGCAGATCCTGCAGTGATCTCTGCACCTGGTCCAGGCTTCATGTGACCATTCCTCCCCCAAAACAAAACTAAGACAACAAGACCTGCTCTTGTAAAGGCTGTGGGTTTATCCCTACCTGCTCTTGTAACGGCTGTGGTTCCTTTCTGGATGCCAAGATAGTTCTTGGGATGGCAGGTGAGTCTGTCACTACTGTGGGATCTGTGTTTTCTCCTCTGTTCAGGAGGATGGACGACAATGGTGTCAGTGCTCTGAAACCCAAGTGCTGCCAGGGAGCAATAGCGTACCCCAACCATCCCCCTCAAAATCCTCAGGAGGTTTTTATAAATGAGGGGTGTGGGACATGAGGCAGAGAGATCAATTCATGGCCCATCCTAAACGAGGCAGATAACAATTACTGTTCCTGCTCATGGAAAGAGGAAGCAATGGGCATGTGTGTTTGGGTTTGGGGATTGTTTTTTTGCTTGGTGGTTTTTTGGAGGGCTGGAATTTGAGGCATTAGAGTGTCATTCCCACCTGCCTGCATGATCTTGGTAACTCCTTTTTTTTGCATCAGTATCCTCGGCTTCATCTCTAAAATAAGGTTTTACTGTTTGAGCCAAGATGAGTGTCAGTTCACTCTGTCATGGGACTCACTGCTTGCAAATTGATTTACTGGGCATTAAGCATCTCAAATTGCAAGTGGGGAATCGCAGACAAAAGGAATTCCCCACCACAGCTCCTTGGAGCTCCCAGCTGTTATATATTTTTGTCATTTTACAGTTTCTGAAGGTTTGTATTAAGCTAAACTGGCTTTGGAAATAAGACTGAGACATTTTCTCCACCTCACACTTACTGTCCTTGCCCAGGTGCCATTGCCGAAGCAGCTGGAGTGAGAGACCAGACTGACCCGAAGAGAACAACTCAGAATAAAGACAATTCAAGTTTTGCTTACAACTGTTTCAGCAGATGTTTTCTGCAGAACCCAGGTGGTATAAATGACTCTTTGGGAACAAAACTTGCGATACACACTTCTGTAAGTGTGGTGAGAACAGCTGGCATGGGAAAAGTCAGTGCTAAGCATTTCCATCAAGTACCAAACAATCCCAGTGCCATCTGTCTGCCAAGGGGATCTGAGGCTCCAGTTTGTTGTTGGGAGTATTATCTCAGAGGAATCAGTAACCTCGTCTTTCTAGATTGTCAGCAAACTATTTTGCTTCCACATTGTCCTTCTACTGCCAGATTCTGCAGGAACATGCTGTGCTTTATCTTATCTTTCTTTTCACACACATGCTCCTTTGTTCTTCTCTTGTCCATGAGAAATGTATTTGGGTTCCATGTATACAGCTTCATTTTTTTAGGCTAAGGAAACAGAAATGAAATAAAGCTCTCCCTGTAAGATGTGTGCAGCACTTCCCTGGCTAACGAGATGCCCACAGAACAGAACGACTGTTCTGGCACATTGAAAACCTCAGCTTGATGGTTTCAAGTCACCTCTGCTTCAGAACTTAGTCTAGTTGGTATTGTAGCTGGTCAGCATGTAATAGAGGACACCATGCTCTGCTCTGGGAGCTGTCATCTTCATTCTCCACCATGCACCTCTGCCCATGAGGTATTCCTTTATTACAGTCACCTTGGAGTGCACTGAAATGCCATTTCAGATCTCTCTCCACGCTGTTCCAGAGCAGGAGGATGAGCCTTACCCCACTCTCTTTGCCAGGAGTTCAAGAAACTCCCCCTTACTCTTAGTATGGGGTGTGAGTGTGTCTCTTCCTGAGCAGGGCTGGATAGGATGGGGTTAAACCTGTCTATACACAACTTGGTTTTTCCTTAATAATTCTGTGATTTTTTTTTTTTCTACATCAGTTTCTTTTTTTGCTGCAAGATTTTTATTGTAAAGCAGCTAAAGCTAAGTTACACTCCTGTGGAACACAACCCCAAGAGACCAGTTGTTTTCGGGCTTTTGTTGGGCTTAAGTTATAAGGCATCAAGAAAGAAGAAAGCCTTTCCCTTAGCTAACATGCAGCTCCCTGTGGCTGATACACTTGCTCAAAAGGCAGAGTGATGCAGGTCCTGGCAGGATTTCCTTCAGGTGAGTCTCTCCTGTCCTTGCTCCTGCTTGTAACTCTTAGCAGCTTTCCCTGGCACCTAAATCCCAGTCCCACCCCACTCCTCCTGCTGCATTTATGATGATAGTCATGTAGCACCAGCAGTATCCAGCATCTCTTTGAACCCTGGGCAGCCTCCACTACCATAACTTCAAGTTTTCGTTTAGCTTTGTCCTTTTCGTATCTATCACCTGGCCTCTTTCACATTCCCATCTTCCCAACTTTTGAAGTTCCCTCTCAGCTCTGCTTCTGTCTGCAACCGTATTGCCCCACACTCAGGGAACTTGGTTGCTTTATTGCCTGTGACATAGCAAGTGGGTTTTAAGTATCATGTAAGGAGGAGGTAAGAGCCATTTCTGCCTAGCAGAGACATCAAGATGTTTCCATTGTACTAATTTCATACAGCCCACCCTTTTGGTAAAGGTTAACAGTAGGAAAGGGAAGGAAGCTGGTACTTCTAACCAAGCCCTCAAGTGGAGCAAAGCAGCAGAGGATGAGTGCAGAAAGCAGCTCCCCCTAGAAAGCCCTTAGAGCACACTGCTTGCCAGGCTGGCTTCAAGACTGGGCTAGTGCAGCTGATCCCAGCAGCTGAGACAGGGAAGTACAAGGGAAAACACAATGCAGTGCTTTCCCATTCACCCCTCAGGCTGTCAGAAACAGCAGTGCTGCTGCAGCAGCTGACTTGTTACCCAGCTCTCTCCAGCAGGACCTGTGCAGCCCTGCTCCGAGCCTTGTTCTCCCCCAAGCTGCCCCTCCAGTGATCAGAGGAGGAGGGAGGGCAGCCAGAGATCACACCCTTAGTCTGACCACAGCAGACCTGGCTTCCTCCAACTGCTCAAGGCACAGCTTCCACTAATCCTACAAGCAGAAATCCCTCTCAGGTAATTAAATGAAATTAAAGAAATGTGAAATCTCAGCTGAGTTATATAAGATATTGAAACAGCAAGAACAAATGCTTTAAGTACTCCACCTCAGTTGAGAAGCCTTTCCAAGAATGCTAGAGCAAGGCCATAACATCCCTGCAGCTCAGTTTCCTTGTGCCTCAACAAAGATAATGCAGATACAGAGCACTTCCAGGCAGCAGCTTCATCCCAAGCCCAGGTGACGGATCTCTAGCTGCCAGCATGGGGAAGTTCCCCCAACCCCAGGCACAGTGACGAGCTCCAGCTCCCTCCCACTCTTCCCAACCTGAAATAACTGCACTCAGCAATCACCATCAGAATTTATTTTTCTTCATAATTGTGCCGTTTTTAAAATTCTACAGTAATGATGAAGCCACAGGCTAATGTGTTCTGTAAGTGTGGGAACAAGTTTTCAGAAAACAAAGACCATGCGCTACAAGTGAGGAACAGGCCGTTGGCTCTTCAGCTGCAGTGTACAGACATTTCCACTTTAACACTGAAATGGAATGACATGGTCAGCTTTCTCCACAGCTCACTATGAAAACAGTATGGTAAGTTACATAAAAGCTTCAACTTCAAGCATCCTTGCTTTATTTTGTTTGTTAATTGCTTTTTTAGAAAAGAGAAATGCAAGAAGGTTGGAAGTGGGAGTGTGTCACCTGGACAACTTTTTTTCCCCCATGTTGTTGGTGAGCTCCTGTTATCAAGATAATTCCATCAGAGCTGGCAGTTAAAATATATGTATAAAAGAATCCCTCCCCCCCCAACACTTTCCAGAGTTGTTACAGGCAAATATAGTCATGAATTTGGAATGGGTTTTCAAAAACTGTTTCTTGACATTTATTGCTTTTACTTGTAAACCTGAAATCCAGTTTATTCCTTTGAAGAGCGTCAGGAGTGCAGGGTCAGTGGGATGTGTGTTTCACTTCTAGCTTTGCATTCTGGTTAAGAAGAAAGATGACCCCCTCAGAACACTCATTCACCTCCATCTACAAAGCAGCCTCTACAGACTAAAGCAGAACAAGGTAAGTCCTAAAGCAGTAGTATATAAAACGCTAAGAGGGCAGAAACCGAGCTCAGCCACTGTATCTGGAAACCGTTCTTCTTCCATGCTTGGCCCTAGTTTAGCTGGTGTGCAAGGAAGCCTGGCTCTCCTACAGAGAGGAGCAGATTCTACAGGTCAAGACTTTGCAGACACCAAAGGTGCACTTGCCAGGAACTGACAGAGCCACGGTGCCACATGTATTTTTCATGCTTAGATCTATTCAGACTGTTTCCCAGCTGCTAATGGAGGAATGTGATGTGAGGACACGAACCCGTATTTGTGACCAGTACTGGCCAGGTAAACCTGGGCAGTAAGCTAATGATATGGCCACCACACAGATCACTCAAAGGAGGGAGATGGAGGATGCAGGAGATACCTACTTCTGACACATCCCAGCTCACCTTGAGCAGTGCCAGTCTGGAGGTGCTACCCAGCATAAACTGGCAAAACTGCAATTCTGTAGAACTGAGATGAAAGGGGTGTTGCTTGGAACAGACACATTTGCTACATGACAGTTGGAGAGACTGCATTCCATAGGTTTCCATCTCTTCCTCCTTCACCCCACAGAAGAAGAGACAAGCAAACACGTTTGAGTTAGAATGTATTTGTGTAAACACCAGAACATACTGCTATACAGTAGGAAAAGGTTGCTGCTCTTATGCTCTTAGAGGAGCCCAAAAGACCTGGAATACTTGTATCCTGCAACTATTAATCTGTATCACGTGCATTTCCTGTTTTGTACACAAACTGAAAGCAAGCTTGAACAATAGTAAATAGCAACTACACTCCTGCAACAGGTCAAAACGACATGTTGCAGAGCTGCTTACTCCTTCACTTTAGATATGTAGTCAGCCAGTTTGTTGATGCTATCCTCTTGCTGTTCTAGAGCATCCAGTATGATGCCCATTGGGGTCTTCTTCAAGCCTATTCCTTCCATCGTGTTCTCCATCTTGTTCTTTATGTTCCGGAGCCTCAGGGAAGCATGGACAAACATCACTGCAGGACAGAAACACATTTAGTAATTAATGCCCAAGGAATACATAGTTCTTGCAGCATTCATCTTATGACACACTCCAGTGCCATGACATCACTGGAATAAGATGAAGTCTCAATGACCACTTAAGTAACTTAATAACACTGTGCTGTTCTGTGTCCCCTCTCCCCACAGTCTTGTTTTGGGGTGATTTAAATAGAGACAGTAAATGCCACAGCTGATTTGGACTCTCCACTCTTGTTTGAGAAAGCTCAGGTCACATACCCCTCCCCACTGAGAGAAGAGGAAAAGTACTTACACAAGAGAGGAAGCGTGATCCCAAACAGGAACACCATGACATCTCCTAGATAGGAGATCAAGAAGTAGCTAGATAGCATGATGCCCACCACAAACACGGTTGGGTACTGCTTCTTCAGCCTGCGGATTATATCCTTGTTGTGTGACACCCACACGAAGCCCATGAACACCAGCACCACCACAGTACCACCAATGAGCATGTTCAGAGGACTCAGAAATCTGGAGGGAAGAGAGGGGGGAAAAAAAAAAAGGAGAAAGATGTGTTTCAGAGTCTTCGTGTCTTGTGTCTGTAGACATCTACCTCACTGGTCACTTGGTAAGGGAGACCTTAAGCAGTCACTTGTTGCTGTCACGACCTTTATCAACTTCTGATTTTAGGTAGAAGGTAAATGAAGCAACAAATGCAACTCAACCAGCAATTCTTAGCAGTGAATTCAGATAATCCTTATGTTCACTTCCTGAGCATAGCTCAGGACAATGAGAGTTTCTGCAGCACCTCATCATCTCTTATCACCAGGAACCCTCCTAACTTGTCCAATCTACATGTTCCCTTGATGTCAGACCCAGAATTAGCAAAACTCTGAGCAGATTAAGTCAACAGTAAGGTGCCCAAGGGATTGAACTTTTCCCTACTCATGAACGAAACCAGGCTTAGCCTAGGCCTTCAGATGAACTAGCTCTTCATATTATCTTGTCTAGGTTTGTGAAATGGGAAAGGTAGGGGAATGCTGAGTAAAAGAAGTTACTTCACTACTTATTATTTCTGAAAAAGCCTACTTAGTAGTGTACACCAAACAACATCATTTTATGAACCCGCAGAATGAGCTTACAACCATCAGCAGAACCGATGGAAGCCCAACCTCAAGCAAGCATGCCTGAGAGCCAGAAGGAACTGGAGTATGAGATAAAGGTCTTGCAGGAAGGAGGGACGGGCCTCGTCAGAGAGTCACTGTTGAGGTTTGTGTTCTGTTATTGTTATTGGAGTTACCAAGTGAAGCAAGCTGTTGAGTGGATCAGTTTTGGACTATAAACAGCAAGCCTCTTTTTATGCACCAGGGTAAGAACATCACCTGCTCAAACCACTTCCCAACTATTTAGAGCTTGTTTAGCATCATGCTTTCAGCAATGCCTTCCTTTAGCTCATTTCTGCACTCATACCAAGTCCAGGCTCTGTTATAGTTCACCTCTTTAGTAAAAAGCTATGCGATTCCATCTGCGTGCTGATTTACTTGCGTGTATGTGCACTGCTCCAGCTTACTCAGCAGCGGAGGGCTCTGAGCTGCCACTATGACAACAGCATAACACTGCCCTGATAAAGCTGGATGCGGTCAAGCTTTCCTCTTGTAGACTGCAGTCAGCCTTAATGTTCCACAGCTAAGGGAGAGGGTGCCTCAGCACTCCGCCCCAAGGAGGATGCTATGGTTTGTGGCCTCTGCTTCACATCCGGTGCAGGCAGAAGCAATGTTGCCAGATTGGTGTGCCAATGTTCTACCTGCAGTGCCAGAGAGCACTGCAGAAACCTAAGAATTATTTCAGAACAGAGATTGACTCTTGATTCTTTAACTCAGTTGTGGCAATAGGAGACAGGACTACTGCACGGAAAAAGATAAAAATCCAGCCTATTTCCCCACCTGCTCCTGCCACTCGTACTGAAAAGCCAAGAAGGCTTTTTAGAAGTGGTGCTAGGGAAGGCTTGTGTGTTGCATCTGAGTCACTCCCTTTAGCCAGCCAGGTTATATTTAGCTCTGAATAGTCAATCTAAAATTTCCAGGCTGGAAAAGAGAACAGCATTCCTCTGAAAGAAGACAGTTTCATTTGTGCTACTTTGCAGCAGGAAGAGTGTGACTCATGGCTGGACCACACTAGTGCCTGGCTTACATACATACTACTGGGCACAGTATATTCTTAAAGCACAAGTCACCTCCACATCACAGCTCTCTTAGAGCAGAAACGGCCAAACTTACTCAGACAACTCACAGCAATTTCCTGTTCCCAAAAATCTACAGGCAACACAATCCTGGATGCAACAAAGGGCTAGGCAGAGCTCCACTCCACATTTTCCATGTGTCTAGTCCATACTCTCAAAGCTTGATCTTCCCTTCCCTCTACTCTCATTACAACCCCAGTAGTGAAGGGCAGTCCCTACATATTTAGATGGAAGACACCAAAGACTTCTCTGCTCTATGCTTCTTTCTGGTGTTACAGGAGTTGTATGTAATGATTGGCTGTGAGGGATATAAAGGGGGACCCCCCCTCCGCCCCCATTCAGAAGATGCCACTTTCTTGGTGAAAGTTATTTGAATCCCATGTTTTGTGAAGTGGGCTGCATTCCAGCGAGTACGAGGAAACAGTGAACATAAGTATCAAATGAAGTCATTCAGAGCCACATGAAAATAGATGGGGACAGCAGTTGCCACTAAAAACTGGTATTCAAATTATCAGCCATGTGTCCACAGACTTCAATACTGTTGATTACAGTACTGGATAGGGTGTCACATGCCAAGCTCCCCCTTTATTGCCTGACTCGCCCACGGCATAGTTAACAGCACTAGCTGAGATTCTCCTAGAAATTCATGTATAGAAACTTCTTCTCTAGCAATGGCATTTTTGGAGAAGTCAGACCTCTGTTATCCAGGTTTGCTCAGATCTGTGGACACATTGCTCTTGGTAACACAATAGCTTATGATCAAAAAGGAAAAAAAAACCATGGACATGTTATTTTAGAACACCAGTGTCTGAGGAAAAGAGCTGTGTAACAGCTTTAGAAGTCACCTTACAGTTGACCCAGCAGTATTGATATTGGCCTTATTTATATAGTGATCAGGACACAATATGCCAAATCTATGCTAAAGGAAGAAGGCTGGAAGTCTTCCCAAGCTGCAGAGACAAGGTAAGTGACTTGCTATTAAGTATGTTACAAGATACTTTCTAAATATAATTCCCTGAAGGAGTGATTTACAAGATCTCTCAAATACATTAAAATGTAATGGATGGCAGTAGTTGTGAGTTTAAACTGCTAGGATGACTTTGGGGAAAAAACACTCTTGGGATTGGGGAAAACACTAATTCTCACTATCCTGAAGAGTCAGAATGGCGGGACTAAATAGCATTTGGGGATGTCAGAAGCCCAGAGCATCCCAGCTGTATGATCTTCTGCACTGCTGTCTGTAGTAGGCAAAGTACAACCCTGGTAGGATGCTGTAATCTCCAGTACAGCTGGAGCAAAAAAAGCTGTCACCTAGATTCAGTCCCAGCAGTATTGCAACTTGCAATTACAGTCCTGCTACTTTTCAGAGACCGGGTTTCCTTTTCAGCATCTGCTTTGATACAAACTAAAGAGATGAGAAAACAAAACACGAGAAGAAACATCCTGCCTGGCTGCAGGGACGCAGCCCTTGTCCTGTGCCAAGCAGCACCGTGGGACACTTTGTGTTTGTAGAAGTTTTCATCAGAGGAGAGCGGAGATGCCAGCAGCTGGGGGTGCAGTTGTGTGGGATCAGGGAGTACTGGCAGCTGCCTCTGGCCAGCAAAAGTAGATAAGGTGAGATTCTTCTCTTTTTTTTTTTAACTGGATTTGTACTTCCAGACTCTGCCCTACGTGCATCACAGGACAGGTCAGGTTTCCCACACAGGTGCAGGAAAGCCCAAAGAGAGCTCTCTGCTTTCAGTGACTTCCCACATCACCTTGCAGATTTATGCATAGCCTTATAGCAGGAGAAGTGAGCAGTTTCTCAGAGAATATACAACTATGGCATAGGGAAAAAATGTTGAGCAGGACACAGCCTTTGTGCAAGACAAGAAGCCTCTAGCAGCATAAGCCCAGAAATAGGACAGGCCACATTGAAATCAGAAGCAAGCTCATTCCATCCTTAAATCATCTCCATTTCAGATGGCTGTCGCAGTGATTATTCAGCAGTTGCTGTCACATCTGTTTCTTTTGCATGTGACCAGGCAAGTCTGAACAATGCACTGAGTAAGAGACTTGCAGTCATTGAGAACAACATCTCTTTACTTAGAGCAGCTCAGCTGGACCATTACATCAATAAGCATGAATATTCCCTTTTAGAAGGCCTTTTGCTCCACCATGTTCCAAGTGGTGGGCAGGTTAGAGCCCTCCAGTGCTTCCTACCTCATTTGTATTAATTTAAATAACTTAAAAGATGAAGTTCCTCCTTCTCTCTTCTCATACTTCTCGCTTCACTGAAGTTATAGAGCTGTAACTGGAGGTAGCACAAAAAACATATTGGCATGTTGTCCCAGGTGACAGCCCTCAGCATCCATGAAAACAAGTGGCAAAAGAAAGAACCTCGTGCTCCAGGGAAAACATTATGCTAGAAGAGAATGAAGACTCTCTTAGATGCAACACTCTGCAATCCAATACACCTTTTGATACTATCAGATTTAGAAACTAATTTTTAGCAAGTACCTGGCAACAAAAGCCTTGAAGAAATGACATCAGTTTAAGTAGTTCAGTTTTAACTGCAAGACAGAGAAGCCTTGTTGGAGTAGGTGAAAGAACAGGCAAATTCTCCTCATTGAAAAAAAATGATTGTTTGAGGGGAGCTGCAAGCTGGTGTGGGAGGCACTCATTTTAATAAGTATCAGTACAGCATTCAGAATGACAGTGCTCTGGCTCAGGGTAAGTGCAGGCAGTCCAGTTTCTACACAACTGGGAGAAAGGGCATCATTGGATTTAGTATAGACTTTGTTTCTTATTAGCAGCCTCCTGCAACAGAGTTACAGGGAGGAAAAAAGAAGTAACAGACTAGTGTAGATTAATTCTTAATGGAATGTGCAGGGCGGAGAGGGTGGAGGAGACAAGGCTGCTGCTATCAACCTGTGGCACTAATTCAGTAGTTTGTTTTCTGTCCTATGATTTATTATTGCCTATCTAGTCCTGCAGGCTCAAAGGAATGTCTACATTATTGCAAAACACATGGAACAGTAGCTCTCAGAGAGGGAGAAAGGCAGGGAAATGATGCGGCAGATACCATTACAATTCCACTCCCCCTCAGAGTTATGGGTATTCCTTACCATGTAGAGAGATGGTAAAAGGCTACAGAGATGAACTTTGTTGTATGAGAAGCAGTACATTGAAGCCATGGCAGTGAGCACTGTACTTCCAGTATGAAGAAAGCTCTAGGCTACAGTATCCATGTCAGCCCAGCACCACCACAGCTACCCACTATTACAACAGCTGAAAATATCACCTCTGCATTACAAGCCTGTCTATGTAATTAGACAGTTTAAGGACAGATAGAGTTGGTCATGGGCTAAGATGCGTTTTGTTGGCAGGAAGGCCACTACATTAGCAATTTTAATAACCTGCCCTTAGGCCTGTATACAGCCCTGAGTTCCTAAAAAGCCATGATTCATCACTTATCACTTAGGGATTCCTGCCCATTACAGAAGAAGGCTGCAAGACAACTTAGTCATCAATTTAAATTTATCTGAGAACTTTCTTTGCCTTTCTCCCAAAGACACAGCCCAGCAGAGTGAAAAATCTTGTATTAGAAGAAATCGATAGCTTTTCTCTACTGAACTGTTATCCTGTTTCCTTTGGAATTCTTTTCCCATCCTCTTTTATTTCATTGTTAGAAGAATCAGACTCATCACATACCAAAGGATCACATTAACAAAATAGTTGAGATCAGGGTCCCACTCCAGGTGTTTCTCATCCATAAATCCTCAACTCAGGTTACCACTCAATATTAAGACATTAGAATTGGAGGTCTGATATAAATCCCTGTCTCCCATGGCTCTCTTCCTCCTGCATTTCCCATCCCAGCAAAATAGTGAGAGATAGATTGCCCTTGATCTGAAGAAATCAGAGCTCAAACGGAGGATTGCAGAGGAGAGTAAAAGTTGCTGCCCTTCCAGTTTTCCAGAGATATGAACATAGTTTAGACATTTCCTCCCCCCACCCCACACACACACCTTCTCGGGGAGAAGAGTTGCCTCCCTGCTTTCCAGACCACTGTGATTTACCTACTCACCGAGAGCTGGCTACACCATCACACTGCTGAACAACAGTGGATGAACACAAATTTAGACATTTAGAGGTGTAAGAACAGTCAGACTACGGAAGTCTCATTTTACCTGTCTACTGGCCTATTGAGCTGACTGCAACATACCCCCACCAAAAGGAAGAAGGCCAAAGCCTATGCCACTATGCCAAACTTTTAAGCACCATGTGCACCAAGGAAAAAAAAGCAGAGCTCTCGGATGCTCCTTTCACAGAGCACAGGCTAAAGCTCTCTGCAACTCAGATGATCTTCACTGACTTAGGTGCTGTGTCAGCACCTCTACAAGTCCTAAAAATATGCAGACTGCTTAAAAAAAATTAAATGGATTTAGGGGAGAAGAATTTTAAGCATCTGCTACACAGAAGATACAGTTCAACCCAAACCACGCTGGTGTAGTGGCTGGGCAATTCTCCAGTTTAAGCATTCACATTTGCACGTTGTTTGTTGTGGAAGAGTGGGGCGTTCCAGTCTCCATATTAAAAGCTTAATCACCGGCCTCTGCTGCTGTGTTGCTTTAGACCTTTCTGACCAAAGAACCACTGAAAAGTCATACAGATTTTGATTCAAAAGATGATTATAAGGTCACTTTCCAATTCTCTTCATGAAAGCTGGTCCTGACAAGAGCATAATACGAGCAGATGGTACTGCCTTGAAGGTCTCAATCCTGCCCATGACAATGAAATTAATGGATACATAATGGATCTATTGTATTCTATATGAAATATTTTTCAGTATGAGGTAGCTTAGAAATAAGAAAGGCTTGCTCTGCCCCCTGAACGTGAACTTCACAGAGCAGACCTATTAACAGAGCAGATGTAATCTAGTTTGGTGGGTTTTTTTATTCAGATTGAGGTTTATCTGAGCTTAAGCAGCCACAGCAGACAGATGTGGCGAGGAAGCGTAGCTCACTGCGCAGGATGCAGCCTGGCTGTTCACGGCAGTGACGTCCAGCACCTAAACCCGTTCCTGTTCTCTGCCCCACCACAGGCTGAGGGGCAGGCAGCCCTGGACAAAGGGGATGGATGAGCAAGCAGCTTGTGGGAAAGGAAGATCAGAGGAAGTCCTCAGGTCTGTTAGATAAATAAATAAATAAACAAACCCTAAACGTGACACCTTACCCAACGAGCCCACCCGCCATGAGGGAGGCTGCAAGTAGGTCTGAATTTTTAAAGCGACACCGAGTAAAACAGAGGCTTGATGAGAAGCCGAGCAAGGGAAAGGCAGCTTTCCTGCCGCCGCAGCCGCGTCACCCGCAGGGGCAGCGGGCAGAGGCACCATGCCGCCCGCGCACTCACCCCACGACGGAGACGACAGCGGCCGCCACCATCAGGTAGTTGGTCTGGTAGTACAGCAGGTTGTTGACCACACGGTTGTTCCATTTCGAGATGTCCTTGAAGTCGGGTCGGGCGAAACGGTCCGAGCCGGGGAAGAAATCGTCCCAAGCCCTTAGCGGCGCCACCTGCACCTCCATGGCCGCCGCTCCGCGCCGCTCCCCGCCGCCGCCGCGCAGGCTCCAGAGCGCCGCGGCACCGCCCCGGGGCGGCTCCGGCCCCGGCACCCGGCCCCGGCCCCCGGCCCCCGCGCCACGCGGGGATGAAACGCTTCTGGAAACCAAGAGTGAGGCGGCAGCCGTGGCGTGCAGAGGCTGGTGGGGGGGCAGCGCTGCTGCTGTCAGCGGCCGCTGGGCTCCGTGTGTGTGTGTGTGTGTGTGTGTGTGTGTGTGTGTGTTCAGCAGATGACGTACGTTCAGTGTTCGGATGGCGGATCCAGTGCGCATCCTCTGTGAAACGGCGAGTCGGGGTTCTAGGTGTGGAAAGGGCCACGAAGCGGTTGCCTCAGCCAGGGAGACACCCAGGGCGTGTTAAGCCATCGCAGTCTGCTTGTGGGGTGACTGCACGCCCAAGCCTTGCTTTGGAGGGGTCCAACAGGTCCGCAGTGGGTCCAACCACAACAGTTGCTGTGAGAAGGGTTATTTCTTAAGCGCTTCTGTAGGAAACAAAACAAGGTGTCCCGCGAAAGACTCAGGCCAGACTCTGCAGTGAAGCACTTTTATTAAGCGTTCTTGTAAGAGCGGGTGTCCTAGCTGGCAGCACACCTGACAGATACAAGATTCGGCTTTTTATTCCCTATCCCGGCCGCAAAGTCCCTCCCTTGTTTCCCCATTGATTAGATACTCCAAGATTTACACCTTCCCGAGGCGCCTACAGAATCCCCTCAGGGAGTGTCTGGTTCTTGTCAATGGTCACCCATTCCCTCATAGTCCCAATATTTAGGACCTATAGTTTACAAAAAGACGCAGACATCAGTCTTTAGTTACAAATAACAAACCTGAGATGCCGACATGGGTTTTGAGCTACAAATAATCCTGAGATGCAGGCACCAGTTCTGAGATCAGCCAGTTAGTTAACATTATAAAAAGACACAGATAAGGACACAAGTTCTTTGTGTTAATTGCTTGGATTCCATCCCTGCAAAAACAGCATCACTATTTCTTACACGCTGCCCGTGTGCCACACAACACAACGCCGGGCAGCAGAGCCCTCTTCAGCATGGACACCCGACCGAATGGTCGTGGCAAGCCCAATACGGTAAACTCCATCACGCTGGGAGCTGGCAGCAGCTGCTCACAGCTTGATCAACAGAGGATTTGGATCCCTAAAGTTGAGGAGCCTGAGAAGAAATCCCTGCCCGCCTACTTCTTGCCCTGCACTTTGATGCCTTTCCTGGCGCTAGTTCTGGAGAGCGAGGGCTCCTGCACCTAGAAGCTGCTTTCCGTGTGGTCCCAGGGCTTGCCCGTGGTGGCCGGGCCGGCTTCTGGTCACTGATCACCAATAACCATTTGTAAACACAAGGTGAAGGGGCTACCCGGCCGGCGGGCAGCGAGCAGCGGGCAGCCCGAGGCCAACCCCACCGCCTCTTTGTCCCTGCGGGCCCCGGGAAAGCGTCAGGCAGGCGCAGGTACCCCCCCGCCGGCGCTGCCAGGGAGCCGGTGAGGGTTCCACGGCGGGTCCCCTCCGCAGCGGCGCGGCCGCAGTAGCTGCGGCTGCCCGGTTCCCGCGGGGCGGGGCAGAGCCGGGCGGGGCGGGGCG
>WBNH01007126.1:906250-922234 GCA_013401255.1 Urocolius indicus
GGGGCGGGGCGGGGCGGCCGCCGTACGGCCGCTGTATGGCCGCTGTATGGCCGCTGTACGGCCGCAGCCGCGGCGCTGGGGCCAAGCGCCGCCCACCCAGCCCCCGCGGAGCCTTGTGGGAAGCAGAGGGAAATATGGCGGATGGTGAGGAACCGTAAGTACCCTGTATGTGTGCGCTTGGCCGCCCCTTCCCCCGCTTCCCGGGGACGGGTGGGCCCCGGGGGTCCCTTCTTCCCTCCTTCCCGGTCTCTGTAGCGCGATACTGACCCTTCTTTTATTCTCTCTCTTTTAGGGAGAAGAAAAGAAGGAGGCTAGAGGAGCTGCTGGCGGATGGGTTAGTGCGGGGCTGCGGGCGAGCGGGCTGCCGGCCCGGGGCAGGGGCAGGGGCAGGCAGCGCTTGCTGAGGGGCGGCTGGTAGGTCAGGGCGAGCCGCAGCCCCGCAGGAGAGGTGTGGGCTGGGTTAGCTTAGCGCCGCGGGGCCCGCCGGGCAGGCGCTGCGAGGGGCGAGCGTGCGAGAGCGGCCCGCGAGGCGGAGAGAGGGCCCGCGGCGGGAGAGGCAGCCAGAGGAAAGCTGTTAGCTGGATCGGCGTGAGGAGGGGCAATGCGAAAGGGCACTTGAGCGGCAAGGACTGGGGAAGAGGAATCTCCTGGGGAGAGGACCGAGGGGCCCACCCGGAGCGGGGATGGCAGTCGCGGGCTTGGAGCTTGGCATGAGTAACGGCTGGTGTGATGGAGAGCTTTGTGGCAGGAGTGGAAAAAGCTGTATTGCCTGTCCAGGGACCTGGGAAGGGCCTCTAGGCTAGAAGCAGGTGACTGTGTTTTGGCCGAAAAGTAAAAATTCAGGCTACAGAACAGTTGCCTCCGCTTATTACAACCATAAATTCTATGCACTTGTGCTTCTGTGCACGGCCTTGAAAACTAATGCTTGGAAATCTTTAACCTCATCTGCTTCCATCCCCTAACTATTCCTTTCCGTCTGCTTGTGGCCCTCTTCCCAAGGATCACAAAGCAGACCTGCCTCCCTGAGCAGCTGACTCACAGGCAGTGCATGCGTGTGTCGGGGTGAGGCTTACAAAAATCCCTGGGCATGTTGGATTGGGGGGTGCATGCTAAGCCCCTCAAAAGCATGGAGCTCTGGAGATGTGCAGGTGTCAGGGGAAAGTCTGTGCCTAAAGCAACTGTGGTACTCTGATATTGTAAACAGAATTTAAAATTAATCAGATGGCATAAATATTCATTTTGTTAAACTCTGATAATACAGATACTTGGTAATACTGTAACTACGCAAAAATAAACGCTTAAAAAACTTTCTCTGAAGTTAAATGTAAAAATCTCAGATTGAGTTACTGATGCTTTTCAGACCTCGACAATGTCCAACTGTCTAAAAACCAACTGCAAAAGTGAAACTAGATCTTAACATTTTATCACTTACAAAGGAGAATACGTATCTAAATGGAAAAGTTGAGTACTGCTCTTAGTGCCTGTTTATATGGACTCTATAAAAGGATTAAGAATTTTTTCTTAATGTTACCAAGCAGAGCTTCAGCACTTGTTTCCAGAAAAGTTTAAAGTTATAATGTAATCCATAGAAACAATTATTGTGATGTTTATGGAACCATTTTATTTACTTAAGTCAGTGCTTAATGCACATGCTGAAAACTGGCGTACAACAGATGAGCCCAGAGTTCGGGGGAGGGAGTGTTGTGTTTATTCACAGCTTCCTGAAAACTAATTTCTAATGTGCATTGGAGAAATTGGAGGAGATACAAAACTGCAAGTCAGAATTCAAAAAACCTGTATGAGTTCAAATAAATGTTGTAGTTTACTGCTCGTGCAGTAACTAACTTGCCTGAATTCAACAGTTAACCAGGAGAGAGTTCAGTCTGTAATCCAAATACAGGGAAATTATGAGGTATTTTTTCCTGCACTTTAGTGAAGTTTTTTCACTGTTACTGAAAATCTTTTGCAAAATTGTTTGCCTGTAAGCTAAAGTTACTACGGACATATTGCGTTTTCCACCTTCTGAATTCTTTGAGGATAAAAGCATTTGCTGCCTAAATGTTTGCCCTGCATTTGCATTTTAGTTTGAAATGAGTCACCAGGAAGTAATAATAATTTCTAAACATTACTCAACATTTATCGATAGAAGCATCCTTCATATTATTTCATAGGAGGAGGCAAATAATGCTCCTTATTAAGGATGACACGACCTTTATTACATGCTTAGTTTTCTATTAACTTTGGAATATAGTCGAGAGGAGCTCCTATTTAAAAAGGGAAGTGTGCTCTATCAAGAAAGTGCTTGTTCTGTGATCTTACATTAGAAAATTACTTGAGAGCTGATTTTTAACTATTCCAGTAAGGCTCTTAACTGTTTAAATTTTATGTACTACTAAAAGTGACCTGCAAAAGCATAAAAAGGGTTTGGGAGTATTTGATAAAAAATTCTGTCTTGAAGGTTTAAAAGAGAACTGCAACTTTCCTCTTTTTTTTTTTTTTTTTGAAGCTATAGGCTCAGGAGGTGACTGAAAAACAGAGTGTACTAAGTTACATTGGAATAATTAAGGGTAAAGAATGTTCAAGATTAATATTTCTTCTGACCTTTGTTTAAATAAACTACTATGAAGGTTCAGAGGAGATGATGGTGCAGCATGATCCTGTTATTTATCCAGTACCTCACAATTGCTGTTACATGCTGATAGTTCTAAATATGATCTATGAATGTTAAAAGTCTATAAAACAAAAAAGGGTACAAGACTTGTCTCTGAAAAAAAAACCCCATCACCTTAAATCTAAAGGGACAACCTCATTTTCCATGTTCTCTTCAAATACAAGGAAAATAAAAGCAAAAAGACCAGACCCTTTTTTCACTTCAGGTTAACTTTTACTAGTAACAACTAAATTGGTGGGATTTAAATTGATGGGGTTTTCCCCTCTGTGTGTATTTGTATTATTGCTTTCTAGTTCTAAAGATGAAACCCACTCATCCAAATGCTCATGCACATAGCTCCCATGCATAAAGAATATGCAGAATCATTTGTATGGTCAACAATTTAAAGTGTTCTTAAGATATATAAAGAAAAAAAATGCATATTTTAGAGGTGTGGCTTTTTCTCTATGATTTTGCAGCTGAATTTACTGTGTTCTGTGCAGAATGGCTGTTGATGGTGGGTGTGGGGACACTGGAGACTGGGAAGGTCGCTGGAACCATGTAAAGAAGTTCCTCGAGCGATCTGGACCATTCACACATCCTGATTTCGAGCCAGGCACTCAAGTGAGAAACACTTACTTTAAATACAAGATTTGTAGTGTATGTTGCAAACTAATGTTAACAGTTTCCTGAATTGAATGCCAGCAGTGTATGAATACTACAACTGCATGAAAAGCTTACGTTTTAATCAATTAAACATGATTCTCAAAGAACATACTGTATTATTTTCATAAGCTTATGTTTCTAAACTGTACACTGTCAAATGCAAGTTTGCTGTCGTCATAGAAATAAAGATATAGCAACATAAGAACTCTGAGTTCCGCATGAAAAGTATCAGCATTTATCTCTATGTTTTGAAGTTATTAGATACAGTAAGTAATTTCTTTTACTTAAAAAAGTTAATGTTATTTAGTCCTTTAAAAAATGGGAAATATGTTCAATAGGGAAAAGCAAAATGCAGATTGTTTTAATTATTCTGCTTTCCTTTTCTGGTATGTTTTGTTTCAGAGCTTACAGCTGAATATATTTTACTGTTACCTCTTTAATGTAGTGTTCTGTTATTTAGTAGTTTGAGGCAGAGGTGTAGAATAATAGTTCACAGAAAGCAGTTTAATAGTTATTTAAATTCTTCTTGACCAGCAATGTCTGATTAGATTTATTTTGTGTTATATATCAGTAAATTATTTGGAGGAAGAAAAGACCATTTCCTTAAATGGAAGAGTAATAAAAGTGGACTTCACTTTTTTCATGGTCAAAATGAGTATAAAGAGAATACTCAGATCAACGAAGGTCTTGGTTTTCTGTTAAGCTGGGATATAGAAACTGCGTGAACCCAACAACCACTTACAGGTCCCATATGTTATTACTCCTGCAAGCACCAACTGCTTTCTTGATCTACGTTGTTTTATGTAAAACTTACTATGTGCTGAACATTTATGGAAATGCATTTGTAAGAGTTATGAAGCAAAGGACAAATTATACTTCTTCCTATTTAGTGTATTAATTATTTGTTTTGTATTTTCTGCAGGCTCTTGAGTTTTTGTTAAGCACATGTAAAGTACTAGTTATTGGAGCAGGAGGCTTGGGATGTGAACTCCTGAAAAACCTGGTAATTACTCATTTTTCACCCTTCCCTTCTTAGAATCTTCTTTTTATTTTTTTTTTCTTAAGGAAATTATATTTTATGCTTTTCTAATGTAGGATTTTTGCTGGTATAGAGCTACTAAATTTCTAAGTTCTAATAAAAATGTATAAAATCCATGATGATACAGACAATAAACTTGAAGAACGCACTTTGTTAATAATCAAAGTAGTCTAATATATTTCATGTTGTTTATTCAGCTATCTTGAAGCTTGTCAGGAAGGACATGGTACTGTTTATGAAGCGTAGACAAATGTTCACCTTCAGCTTTAGATCTAGCTAGTGTTGGTAGTTTTCCCTAATTACCAGATCTAAGGAAATGAAGTAAACTAAGAACAAATCATGCTCATAGTGATACAATGAAATGTGGTTTGCTATACAGTGGCTAAAATGTATCTTTTCAGATGAAGAGCAACGCTTCAAACTGCCATAAGTAGCTGGTACAAAATTTGATATTAACAAAAATTGAATTTAATTTCAAGTTTCTTTTACATCTTTGGATTAATTCAAAGTGAGGTTAGAATTGCTGCAACTGTTTATGTTTTTTCATAGTGAAGTTAGTAGAGCCAAACTTACTGTGACATTCATGGCCATGGAATCCATTTGGTCTTCCTCAGTAGTGGCTGTCAGGTTTTCCAGGTCCCCAAGATCAGTAAATTGGAGGTTGTTTGCAGAGCCTGAAACAGTCCCTCAGAGTTACGTCTGTTGCTGAATTCAGCCTATGTAATAGCAGCAACTTAATCGAGTTAGACCAACACACACTGTCCTGTATGGAAATGGCTAAGGAGGAACAGGTACTAGTGTAAGAACAGGGAAAGAAATATGACAATACTTCCATGAGGTACAGATTACCAGAAGGTGTTGTGTAGTTTTCATGGTACAGTGTTAGTATATAATGGAGTATCTCACTACTTGTTCTGGAAAGCAATTTTTAAGTGTTTAAAATACAATTATGGGATCATGTACTGTCAGACCTTTACCCAATAAATCTAAATGATTCTAATTATCCTGTTAATGTAGTTTTTATCCTCACAGATGCTCATATTCATAAGTGTATCACTGTTACCATCCTTTTTGAGTTTGGTAGATTAGACTAACACTGTACTTTTCTGTTCTTCTATTTAATAATAGTTTCTGTCCTTTTAGATTCCATGGAGAATGTGTGGATTGTTACAGTAGCTTATTCCAACACTTATGCATTAGTGTACTTTAATATAGGATTTGTGTACTGCTATTTCAGTATTTCCACACATTACCTCCAAACTTGAGATTCTTGATAAATCACCTCATTTAAAGCCAGGCTTTCCAGATCCATTAACTTATTGGATTTACAGTTCCAGTGCACTGTTGTTCTGGTCCCTGGTTTATTGTTTCAATGCTTAAGCAGGATTTTAGTTGAAGGCACTATGACACTTCCAGTGCAGTTTTCTTTCTTTGGGAATTTAATGAATTAAACTTCTGCTCAGAGCTACTGTTTTATGGATTTATTGGGACATCACAAATTCAATCTGTTGATAGACCACTGAGAGGGAGGATTTGTATAGGTTAAGGGACTTCATAAGTCTGCTGTGGGCACTCAGTTTCCATCTCTTCAGAAAGGTTTTAAGCTGTTGTGATTTATTTGTATTGTTTTCAGAAAGATAAGCTCAGAAGTAAATCTAGATTCTGTTCATAGGTATTTATATCTGTGAGACAATGATCCGTATGTTCATGGTCCAAGGCTTGCTTTTCTCTTTAGCAGGCTCTCTCCCAGGCTGCTTTGGTAATGTTGAACAGAAGCTGAACATTTATCAATGAAACAAAGTGGTTGTTCAGCAGTGTATGACATACAGAAATTCTTGTTGCTTTTCTCACAGAAGTTCATTTCTATTCTGAAAGACTTTAGTCCTGTTCTTCATTTGTTTGATTAGTTTCCTGACACAGTATTTTCAAGACTTATTATGCATGGGATAACTGTTCAGAAAATGTGAAATGAAAAGTTTGAAAATCTTTGTATATAACAAGACTGAATCTTAAAGGAAAAAAACTTAGGGAATAGGCCTCAATTTTTTTTGGAGTAATTTCAGAACATAACACCACATTTACTTCCTTTCTCTAAACCCAGTGGTTTATGGTTTCTGTTTAACCACAATTCACATTGTTTCTTTGTGCCTGACGTTATTACTTTATCAGCCCAGACCCACAATACAGTTTTAAGACAATTTTACTTCAAAATTATTTGCTAAATCTAGTGATGGCCTGCAAGGAGATCAGGCAGAACTGTCAGAGGTTTGATGTCTTCTTGATAGCAAAGTGACTTTGTGTTCGCATTCTGTCCCAACACTGAATGCAGTGAGGAATGTTGGCTTTTTTTGAACTGTGATTTGGGATGGATATGCCAGACTCATTTATGCCAACTGTGAATAAGCTGAATATTCAAAACCTTAAAATTTTAAAGGAATTAAACTTTGTTTTTCTATTCCTGCCAAGCAAGGAAGTGCTTGCTTATGGTATTTCTTCAAATTCTCATTTTTTTCCCCCAATGAGTGCTTTTGATTTACTCCAGTTGTGAGGCAATACTGCAAATTCCCCTTATAGATCAGCCTGCCATTGGCTTTACTGTGTTACGGTTGGGTCAGCTAAAGCAATACTGCACTGAGTAGAAAGCTGACCATTGAAATGTTACTGATCCCATCTGCCTAAATATTGACATTAATAACCCAACAAAGAATGTTCTTTTAACAAAGAACAAGGTCTGCACAGAGAATGAAAAGCAAATACACTTGTTCTTCCAGAAGTTACTTTTTGACATGTGGAATGAATTCCGGAGCACTGTGAGTGTTTAATTTCCTATTAAATGAAATTGACTACCTGTTTCCACAGGCCCTGTCTGGCTTTAGACAGATCCATGTTATTGACATGGATACTATAGATGTTTCTAACCTTAACCGACAGTTTTTGTTTCGGTAAGTGATATTTTCATTATTCAACTTCTGCTTCTTTTAAAATCTACCTAAACAAAATATGTGACTACGATCACTATTTTGGTTGACTAAAATATTAAAAATTAAAGATAACCAAACTTTCCTATCACAGAAGTACTCATAATTAACTAAACGTTGTGTGTGATTCCTTCTTGTAGTAAGAGATGCTTTAATATTATCCATAAATTGTCCTACAGTTGCAATTAATCACTTTATCCAGTATAGCAATGCATGGAGGCTGGAAAGATTGAATCTACTACAATAATACATTTGTAATTGCTTGAGTTTTTTTTTCCCAGGCCGAAGGATGTTGGGCGACCAAAAGCAGAAGTTGCAGCAGAATTCCTGAACAGCCGCATTCCCAACTGCAGCGTCGTAGCGTATCCTTTTATAGAGAAGTAGTAGCCTCAAAGGCTTCAGAAAACCTAGAAAGCTCTGTAGATGATAAGACTATCTAAGGTATTTTGCTGCCATCCTCTCTCTTTTTTTGTACAATAAAGAACAGATTCATTCAGCTGCTGACTGAGAATTCTTTCAGTGGGACGTTAGCACACAGGAGGTGTGACTGGGGAGAGAAGGCTGAGCTTTAAGAAACTATTTTTTAATGTTTCCACCAAGTCTTTTTATTCAAATGCAACATGTTAATTTTCATTGAGATAGTGGAATTACAGGTTTATTCAGAGTTTTATACATAGTGTTTTGAGCACATTTTGGTAGGAGATATTAGTTTATAAACATAGCGCAGCACTTAGTGATACTGGACTTTGTGAGAGCACACGTTTTGAGCTTACTAAATAGTCTGCCTGCTGGGCTTTCTCCTGTGTGTGACTATTACCTTGTACCACTTAATTAAAATTGTTTCGTCAGCTGCTACAGCTTCAGCTTTAGGAATTTTGAGTCTTCCAATCACTTAGTTTTAAAAAAAAAGTCATAGAATTTGAATAGTAAATTAGATCATGTTTTGCCTTTACGTTAGCAAATGAAACCCAGTAAACTTCAGTGCTTAATAAATACATGCCTTTACTGGGCTTGCATTCAGATATTTTAAAAAGATTCAAGACATGGATGAAAGCTTCTATCGACGTAAGTGGTATTTGTTTGCTTGCCAGACACCCACTGGTGCTTCAGGGGAACGTTGCAGTTGTTGCTGCTAGATGCTTTTCCTGGTACTTGGATTGCTAATTATTTTAGTCTTCTACGGTATGCTGGGAACAGAAGTAACAAGTAGACAAAACTTAAATGCATCTTTCACGTAGGTAATCTAAGGGAGGTAGTTAAAGTACAGTCAGTTCCTCTCGACTGTTATGGACATAATACTTTGTTATCTTAAGAAGTAGGCATTAGTATAGACTTTCAATAACTTTTTTTTTCTCCTAGAGTTTCATATTATTGTTTGTGGACTGGACTCTATAATTGCAAGAAGATGGATAAATGGCATGCTGGTAAAGTCTTCAATCTTTTTAAAGCCTGGTTATTACTTGAGTATAGATAACTAAAATTGAATAGATTTGTCTAGAATGTGTCACTAAAATGAAACAAGGGCTGTTGAAACTCACCATTCTGTATCTATTTCTGTGTATTTTTATTTTTGTGAACAGGATAAAATGCTTGCACTCTTACCTGCCTTTTTCTTGAGGAGTTAGACAACATTTGTGCAGTGCCCTGCAGGGCTAACGTCAAAGTTAGTTTACATTGTTTGTGGCCTTAAGCAGTCAGGTTTTGGAGGGAAGTTCCACAGCCTCTCTGGATGCTCCCATTGTAAACAGTACTTACTGTGCTGCAACTTGTAAATGTCATCTTTTGGAGCCCCACTCCTAGAAAGTTGTACAAAGCCAGCCATTGAACTAGGTAGTTTTATCATTGTGAATTTATTTATTTATAAAATAATGATCTTGAGTACTTAGTAGTATTTAAAAAAAAACAAAACAAAACCAAACAGCAAACCAAGACTCAAATCCTTCAAACTGACAAACTGTTTGTTTTGCTACTCTATAAGGAAATAGTAGCATTTATCAGGGAGGTAGGGGGAGGAGGTGGAGGGTGAAGGTGCTAGATGAAGTCCTGTGCACTGACAAATAAGTAATGTATGTGCCCTTGATATAAATTATTCATTAGGCATTCAATCTTGTATGTACTGTTATGAATAACAATTTTAGGATTTTTAATTCCTGCAACTTGTTTAAAAAAAGAACCGAACCAAACACCACCTAACCCCTTTATTGTTAGATGTCATTTTTACATTATGAAGACGGTGTACTGGATCCAAGTTCCATCATACCTTTAATAGATGGAGGGACGGAAGGTTTTAAAGGAAACGTTCGTGTGATTATTCCTGGTATGACAGCATGTGTTGAGTGCACGCTTGAGCTCTATCCACCACAGGTAATTGCAACCATTGATGTTTTAGGGTTTGTTTTGTTTTGTTTTTTTAATATTCCTGTGATTTGCTTGTTTCTCTTCCTAGTACTATAGGTAATGTGTTCATGTTTTATTCTGGTTTTCTTCCTCTGCCTTCCTCAGGTCAATTTTCCCATGTGTACTATTGCATCTATGCCCAGACTACCAGAGCACTGTATCGAGTATGTCAGGATATTGCAGTGGCCAAAGGAGCAGCCTTTTGGAGGTAATCAGAATATTGCACTGGTGTTGAACTGACATTTCTCCTCTAAACTAATTTGTATTGAGTTAGGTATACACAGATATTTTTAATAAAACAATTTTACCTTTTAACCTGATGTGGCTCTGCCATATTCAGTGTAAACATCCTCAGAGTTAGTGATGGATTTCCTCTTCTCAGGCTCACTCCAAGTTCCATATTTCTTCATGTGTTTCTCTCACGTTCTTGACTCAAAATGTAACATAGAACAGCTCTATAAATAGGTAAAGTTCGGATAGTTTGTGTATAGAGTGTTAGGATGCTTGTGGAAGTGATACTTTGGTTATTTGAAGTCTCACGTTTTAATAGTTTAATGAGGTACTTGTTTTAACCCAAATGAAAGCAGAGAGATTTATTTTAGATAATAAGAAAGCTGTATTTCTGAAGAACTCTTACAGGTGTAACTTACCAGTAAATTTTTAACTTTACTGTAGACGGTGTTGCATTGGATGGAGATGACCCTGAGCATATACAGTGGATTTACCAGAAGTCTTTAGAAAGAGCATCACAATTTAATATTAAAGGTGTTACATACAGACTCACCCAAGGTAAGGCTGTGGCATTTGCAATTAGGCTGGACTGGCATTCCTTATATTTGTTACAACTAAGCTGTCAGCTCTGCTGAGAAAGAAATAGTTCTTTTCTCCCTTAGCATCTTAAAACAGAAACAAGCAGCTTGTTTCCTGTGCCAGCACAAATATTTTTATGATGACTCAGATGTTTAGGCGTTCTTCATGAATCAGAGGAACTTATCTGGGACAAAATTGAAGCGGTTTTTTCCACTTTATTTTTAACCTGGAGCAGCTCCACAGTTTACGTGACACTGTGACCACTTTTGCTGGGTCAAAGATCAGGAGCAAAAGAACATGATTTCCTCTTTTAGCAACAGCAACACTTTATGCAGTTTAGGCTCATTAAGGCTATTAGCATCTGTTCTTCACTGCTCTGTATGCCTCTTCACACACAAGTGCAGAATGGTGCCACTTATTGAATCAGCATTTTGCACACTAACCAAACAGAAAAGAAGTGGGGAATCCCATACAGAATTTGTGGAAACTTCTAGTTATTTGTTGACTTTTAGTATTGAGGGCACAGTTGAAATGCTGGGCTTGAATTGCCACAATTGAACCTCCACGTGTGCCTTTCTGTCAAAAAAGGACAAACTGATTCCTTGTGTACCTTCTGAAAATTCCACCTAGTGTATTGCAGATTGTCTGCTTTGCAGCAGTTTATTCTGACTTCTCTAGTAGTGGGGGTTTTTTGGTACAAATAAATGTAAACTCCAGTTATGAAATGATATTATGCAAATGGCTGCACGGTTTTCAGCATTTGAAGATGGCTTCATTATAAAGTACATAAGAGCAAGAAAGCAAAAATCAGTTTTATGCACATTTTCTCAGGTATGAAGGGTGCCAAGTGAGTAATGAGAAGCCAGAGGAACTTCAGACTACTTAGCTATTTGCTGTATTTTTGGCAGGCCTGAAAAAAGACTGAACTTTTTTGTTCCGAATATACAAACACATATGCCTAGGAAATCTTGCTGATATTGGTGTAGGTACTATGCTGTTGGGCTAGATGAGCTCAGTAAGGAGAATTGGATGAAGATGCCAATACAGTTTGGCAAGTCTGTTCTTGCAGGAGGAATACCAAAACCAAATAGCTTTCCTTCATGCATTTCCCCAGTTAAACAGGAACAGAACCACATTTTAAATTCTTTTCAGTGAGAAATATAGAACACTTGTTTTGAGAATTTGTTCACTAGTTCTCTGTGTGTGATACCTTCATTTTCTCAACATGCTTGTTCCATGCCTAAAACAAAAAAAAATGCCAAAGCACTTGAAGCATGCTGTTATACTTCACTGTTACAGAAATTCCTGGAAGGTTTCAAGTACCTTTGAGTACACCCTTCTGTAATTATTCTGGCTAAAAGTCAGCTCTTGGTTTAGTTTCTTGGAAAAGACAAAGCTCTGTATGGTTTGTTTTTACAGGAGTGGTTAAGCGAATTATTCCAGCAGTAGCTTCTACAAATGCAGTAATTGCAGGTATGCTAAAAGAGCTCATTTCATTTCTGCTTTAGAGACTTCAGAGTTTTGTAAGGCAGCAGTTTGGAACTGAGAACTTGGGAAGATAATACTAACTTTTAAACGGCTCTGATTTTGTTCTGTTTTATGTAGGGAAACTGTGTGTTAATGTATAATTTTTAAGCTCATGTATGACTGTGGGAGTGAGCAAAAAGTATTTAGGACTGGGGGGAAAAGAATAATTGAAGAACACAAATCTATGGTGTTAATGCATAAAACTACCAGCTACCTTCAGAAGTTTGTTTTTCTCTTTATAAATTGTTATGCTTGACTTTGATTTTTTTGTTGTTCCATTCTTTGATCCAACTCCCTGCACTACTGTCTGCATGTTCTAAGGCAGAGCTAGAAAGTGAAAGAAATTCTTTCTTTTCTCATTCCAGCTGTTTGTGCCACTGAAGTTTTTAAAATAGCCACAAGGTATTTAATTTCTTATTAATAACATACGTGATTTCCAACATAATGGCATGTATTAACAGAAATATATTTGCTATTATAGTGCATACATTCCTCTGAACAACTACCTGGTGTTTAATGACGTGGATGGATTATACACATACACGTTTGAAGCGGAAAGAAAGGTTAGTGCCATTAAAGGCTTGCAGGGTTGCTTCCTTGATTCTTACTGAACTCACATAGTTTGTGTTGTATTTGTGAAACCTACTTTTTAATTTCTTGCCCTCTAGCACTGAATAATAACATTTCTGAAGTTTTAAAAGCAGAAACTACAATGTTATTAGTCTGCTGCTTCTCCAGAGTATTGCTTTTAGCATGTAGGATTTTTTGGGTTTTAAAACTTCTGTTGTTTTAGGGTCTGATAGTGGTGACAGTGGCAGTCCATGTGCAGTAGCATGACTGCTTCCCTCCAGATCAACAGATGTTTTATTTGATGTCTTGGTAATGAAACCATTTCTTCTATCCATTAGTTTACCAAAAACTATTGCTTAGTATGTGAATTTGGCATATCTAGCTTTTGCCTCTTTTCCAACTATTAAGAAGCTTTGGATAAAGTAGCTTTGGTATAGGGAAGTCATCGGACAGCTATTTCTGTGGTGTCTGCTTGTGCTGTGTTGGTATTTCAACTGTTCCTGCTACATTGACTGCAGAGAAGGATAGTACTTGACTTTTTTGAAAATGAATCCTGAAGATCTGCCTTGTAATACAGGAAGTGTGGCTTACAAAATAAGTTATGCAATCTTAAGAAGACTCATAAGCAAATCTTCTCAACAAGAGGTTATGACAATGATTTGAAAATTTGTAGTATTAAATATTCTGTCAGATGACATTTGTGGTTCATAAACACTTAGCTGCATGTTGGGAGCCAGTTGAACAGTGACAGGCTTCACGAGGAATTTGGTTTCATCATTAATACAACACTATTAATATTTCTAGAGCCAAGACTTGATTCAAACCTCACAAACACTAATAGTTTTGAGACCTTATTAAAAGCATTTAAAAAATCATATGTAACATAGCAGGTATTCTTGTGGTGCTTTGTTGCAGGAGAACTGTCCAGCCTGTAGCCAGCTTCCCCAAAACATAGAGATTTCCCCATCAGCTAAATTACAGGAAATCTTGGATTACTTGACAAATAATGCTTCACTGTAAGTATGCAACTACTCTAACTTACTTGATTGTTTTTGGTAGTTTAATGTTTAAAAAAGTAAGTGGTTTTGCCTGATTCTCTCTTTTGTTTTTTTCTAAAAAAATTTTTTATATACAGGCAAATGAAATCTCCTGCAATCACAGCAACTATGTATGGGGGAAATAAAACACTTTATTTACAGGTAATCTGAATGTATGTTATTGTCTTTAATAATTTATTTTAAATTTACTGAATTTGAAGTAAATGTTTTGGCTTTTTACAATGTTTTTTTTTGCAGACGGTGGCTTCAATTGAGGAAAGAACAAGGCCAAACCTCTCCAAGACACTAAAAGGTAACACACAGTTGTCGTGTAGATTTTCAAGATGCTGCTCTAAACAGACAGGCAGTCAGTTTCATCCTGCTGTATGGCTTGTTTAGCTTTATTTTATGCTATGCAGTAAAATGTGTTCCATTATCCTTTTATGTGCAATATAACTTTCTCAGGTTGCTGAGGGATGAGCTTTGACTTGCTTAAATGTGAAGTGTGGGCAGACAGCAGAGAAAAACATTTCAACAAAGCGAGCTGATAACTGATGAAATTAAACATACTTCACTAGTGTTTTATATATTTCTTGACAAGGTCTGGGATTTTCCTGGTTGAATTAGATTAGTATTATTTTAGCTAGTGAGCTGTTAGCAGCTTTATTTCATCGTATTTATGGGTTGTGAGAACGGCATAGCTTTTTTCTTAATTAAAAAATTAATTAAGAACAATAATTCAATTGAAAAAAAGGACAAACCACATGGGTTTAGTGTACTTAAACTTTTCTTTCTGTTTCAGAGTTGGGGCTTGTGGATGGCCAGGAACTTGCAGTTGCTGATATTACTACACCACAGACTATGTTGTTCAAGCTTCACTTTACCACTTAATTTATTCACAAGTAAAGTGCATATACAGCGAGAGAAACCTGTACCCACCTTGTAAAACAAACATACTCGGGGTGTTTAAGCAACCTGAAATGTTCATGTTAGTACTAGCGTTATTGAAGGGTAGATAATACAAATGAATCACCATACTTTGGAATTGTATGTAGAAGCCAATATTTGGTGGATTATATTTGTATAAATGCTTATTAATGTACAGAACTCTGGTGTATAGGAATACACCTTTTTTTTCCCATTTTTGTTGTCAAAATTGTTAATGCTACTATACTCTCAGACACATGAAAACTTTAAGGTGGCCAAAAGTCTTGTTTTCAACACGTGTGTGCACATGTGTATGCCATGAGAAGCCCCATTGAAAAGAACTACAGCCATCTGGTTTGAAATTGTAGCACTCCTGTACACTTGCTGAGTCACCTTAAAGCTAAAAGAGCACAGTAGATTAAAATGAGCATTTTCCTCTTATTTTGTATCCATTTGATCAATTTTATGAGAAGTGCTAAGTATGGAAGAGATTAAGAGCAAACACAATAGGAGAAAATGATCAACTGTAAACGAGAAGATGGACCTGTCCCCTCGCAGCCCGCAAGCAACCGCTGTGCACAGCATTGCAGGATTATGTTCAAGTGACATTGGTGCTGTTAAGGTATTTATTAATAAAAAATCATAAAGACACCTTAGTTTGTGGCTTTTCAGTGGACACTCAAGAGCGTTTATAACCTTGATTAAAAAACCTTGGCTGTCATTTGGCTGCTCTAGAGACTTTCCTGTAGTCAGTGCCAGATCCTTGAATAACCTGATTTCGCCAACCTGATTTCGCCTTTGTTTCACTTAATGTGCATGAACTGTCTTTAAACTTTTCACCCTGTAAACTGTGAGCTGTGTTTAAACTTAACCATCTTCCCCCCTTGCACGTGAACTCAGTACTGAAGGTGGGAGGCAATTTACAGTCACTTTTAACAACTGCCCGTTCAGGAACTGTAAGCTGTGGGGCTTTAACCAGCAAGCTGAGGCGCTGATGCTTAGAAACCCTTCTCCTTGGCTCATTATTTGCGGCTGGAGAGGTGGCACGACAGGGCAGAGGCTGCCGCGGCCGGTGCCGAGGCGGAAGGGCCGTCCCCGTGCCTCTGACGCGTGCTGGGCGCGGAGCGCGGCTGCGCGCAGGCTTGTTTGCGACGTGGAGCGCGGCGGCGCGCAGGCGCGGGGCTGCCGTTCCCCAGCGCCCAGCACAGCACAGCCCCAGGCCTCCGAGCTTGTGGCACGGGACCGGGCGTCGCGGAGGATGAGCTGGTTCAANCGCGCCAGGCTGAAGCGCCGCGCCAGGCGGGCTCCTGCCCGGCCGTCGCTCGGGGCCGGCCGTGGCGGCGCCTTCCCGCCACCCTCCTCCTCCGCCCCCCTTTTCTGTCT